>JBAIZZ010000043.1:35724-82604 GCA_037355905.1 Heliconius aoede
ACACTAAATGGTGATAATAGGTAATGTTTCGGGCTATTAAAGACGCCACAATTGATTTAAATTAAAATTAAAATGTTATGAATAAATATAATAAATATAGAATTAAGATAAAAAGTACAATTAATATTTTAAATGATACTCAGAAACCTTCCGTAGGCTTTATAACTAGTGTGGTACGAGTTTTTCGAGATTGGCCCTTATTTTAGGTTAAGCCTGCGCTTTGTAGATGCAACAGCGAGTAGGTCTGTTTCAATTAGGGTTCCCTGTAGCCGATAATGTATTATTAAAACATTGGACAATATTAAAGGGTCTGTAGACGCACTATTAGGTTATTTACGTACACGTGTTAATTAGATGAATTGCAACGGACGACGCAAAACTTTCAAAGTTCAACAACATTTAAATAATATGAATAAAATTCATGATTTTATTCATATAACATTCATCATTTGAAGTTTATTAAATATATCCAAAATTATATAAGTGATTTTTTTTTTCAATAGGTTACAGAATTACACCGACAGTCCTTTTAAAAAAGCATATAATGGTCTCAAACAAAAAATAAATACATTCAATATATATATAGCAAATTAATATAGATATTAGACTATAAAGTAACTGCGCGCTAGAGTAGATAGTAGACGTACAATAGATCACGTAAGCTTCCATAAACACTTCTTTCACTTATAATTATCGATAAGTGAGAAAAAGTTTGATTTCTCGTCGTATCGGCGTGTGCTTCGACTTCCTTCGTGTTATCATTAGTAATTACAAAAGCCATCACATATTTTAATATGAGTTTCTTTTCATAGCATACTCGTTATTATGTACAATCTCATATAGGGACAGTTCACAAAGTAAAAAAAATACAAGCAAATAATTAGATTTAGGGGGAGGAACTATCGCAGAAATTTTACTAATACAAATATACTCTGAGATATAAGTATAGAATTAAAAAAGTTGAACAGAGCATCCCCCGGAAATAATTTCTAAACAACTTGAATATTTCCAATTTTAGGTAATGAAAAAATTAATTTAAAATATGTGGTGGCTCCATGTGGTAATAAGTTTTATAGGCCTAAGATTACGACATGTCAATGAATTTCCACAATAACTTACAAAATGTGTGAATTAATATAAAATTTCAACACAATCGCTTTAAATCGGCTTCCTCTTATCAGTTTTTTTTTTTGGTAAATATATTTATAAATAACTAAACATTTTAAATATGCACATATTATATATCAAATTGAGGGTAACTGGTCCCATTTATTGAAAATTTTCATCAAATTCTCAAGATTTTCTATCGCTTCTATTGTACTCTTAAAAATTTTGAAATCTTCAAGAAAATAATCTTGATCTTAGCACGTTTAATATTTAAGGTGTTCCCTCAACGTAGTCTAAATATACCCCTAGAGTAGTTAAAGAGCAATAATAATTAGACAATGTCAAAAAAAATTGACAAGGTTTGTCGCAATACTGAAAAAGCAATACGTATGCGTCATACTTGTCAGAGTTCTTTTAAATAGATATTATTTATAGTCCATTATAATATACTTTTGAATTTTCATTTTGAATTGCGTTTTTCAGAAGACGCAATTAAATTTTTTTATGTAAAAAGTTTTCTTAATGTGCTTAACCCAGCGATCAGCTCAAGTTCAGTTGTGGGTCACCACCCTTGTCTCCAAGCCGCCATTTTGCTAAAATGGCGAGCGGGGGACGAGGTTCCAATATTAAATTCTACATATTAAAAAAAAATTATGTCCTCTAAAAGACGCAATCCTAAATGTAATTTCAATGGACTATTAGGTTTACTAGTATTAGATGCCAATTTTAAATGATTTATACAAAATGCAATTTGTATGTACCTACTCGTAGTAAACATTCAGGACCTGCCAAACATGTAGTTCGCCATTTATATTTTTGGACAAATTTCCCATCAAATATTTACTATTACAGCGAGATTATTTTTGTCTTCGTTATATATAAAGCATTATCGTCAATATTTACAATTAAATAATATTTTAAATAGACCCGTAGATTAATTATTAAGTTTAAGTTGTCAAATGCACGTAACCGGGTGTGGCAGTACACAATATTTTTTACACTACGTTAAAAATTATAATAGATAAAAATAACTTCTATATATCCTCACATATATAAATTATTTATTTATAGTTTTATTGAAAGAAAATTGCAAATTAATTTTACCATAGGATCAGCTTCACGCTGTATCCCGCACACAGCAGAGGGAACCTACTGTTAAGACACTCCGTTCCCCACTTTCTGCCGAATTCTCGAGGCATTGCGTGTTGAACCGTGTGTTGAAAAATTTGATAATTAGTATAATTAACCATATCGCAACTTCACACTTGATAGGCCACACATCATAATATATTTCTTATTTACATTTTTAAACAAAAGCACTGTTTCAGATAATAGTATTCGTTGAATCTTTTGAAATAGCTGTTTTACATCTCGTTTGAACGGAAATACTAAGAATATGCGACATTTTAACCTTAAAGATGTATTGTTTATTCATTATTACTACTTCGCAAACCAACAAGGAAGGAAAATATGCAGCTGCATATACATTGGAATAAAATTGTTGTTCATATTTATTTATATAAATAACAGACAACAAAGTAAAATAAAGAAAAAAAATAAATTACCGGGTACTTACAAGCAATATGTTATAATAAGTTTAAACTAGTTCACAACGGTTATATTTAGTTAAATTATTACCAGAACATCAGTATTATTACATTTATATGTATAATGTGTGTGTATGTGTATAATTATAAAAATTAATTTATATCAATTTGTTAATACAACAAACAAGCACTGTCACGAGATTATAATAACTATAGTAATGCAAACTGTGAGGATGATTTTTTTGGAAAGACATTTGCAAAGTAAACGGTGATAAATTCTTAAAACGAAACCCTATACATGCATATATTTAATAATTATTAAATATATGTATACTAAATAATTAAGCATTTCTTCTTATATCTATAATTTGTTTTTCTCATTCTAATATTAGTTCGGCACCTGCGCCTTATAATTTTACAAAAGAGTGATTTTTACACTTTGTAATAAAAAATTACCAAGGGAATACACAATGACTCATTTAATGACATTTGCGATAGACGACCACGTACGTCAAACCCGTACGTAATTGGTTCTGCTTCAAAATATATTGGGTTTTTCAGCAAATGTTTGAAAAATTGTGATTTTTTTCTTGAATAACTATTAAATCGGCACTTGTGACGTTATCTTTAAAAAAAATAAGAAGAAATTGATAAAGCACTGATATAAACATAATTATTTATTTTCGATCAATAAATTCAATTCAACTACAGCTGTTCTTGTAATGCTAAGTACAATTACTTGAGTTATATATATATATATATATATATATAATTATTTACTACTAGAATTTGAAAATGTCATAAAACTTTACTTATCTTTAACAAAAATTTGAATTACCGACCACTAAATTCTGGCCATATCACAAAAACGCGTGCCCTAAATACAAATATATCTAGAGTGAGAGCTATCCAAGAGCAATACACCTATAGTAGACGCGTACTACGTCACATACAATTACCACATCTGTAAACAGACAACAATTAAGTTCAAATTATGTTATGTATAAAAATGTAATTCATTGTAGAAGTTGAAGAGAGTATTAAAGTTTATTTGAATTTATTTTTCATGTTGTTTTATTTTAAAATATCATATAGACTACTTTGTAAATCTAGAAGGTTTTTGATTACCAGCATCAAGATGACGGCAGGCCGCAGTGGAACAGTCGGACTGTAATACGAGGGTTATAGATTCGATTACTACTGGAAGCAACAAATTATTTTTATTTTCTCGCTTGACATAGCTCGGCGTGATGCTACATATCCCGTCCCGGGCGAAAAGAGAAGAATGGCATACACTGAGTCTAATGAGCCACACCACGTTTAGTACCGTACTAAGCGGGGCACGCTTTACTTGAAGCTAAAAAAAATTACTACTCTAAAGCAACCCCGAAAATTTAACCAAAATGTAGGACGTAGGATTTTCCTTTTGGGTTAAAAGGAATCACAGATCAACTGAATCATAATTACGACATGGGCGGAAAGTACCAAATTAACTAAATATAATTTTTACAAAAAAAAACTCGACTCCAACCGGATCCCATAGGCAGAATGTAACCAGATTCTCACCAAACTACCCTCGAAGTATGTCCTTTCTAATAAAAAAGAACAGAAATTTAAAATCTATTTCAATTTCTAATTGATAACCTCGTCAAAAATAGACCGAATTAAAAAGCCACACGGTAAGCCCCAACTTTCAAATAACAAAAGAATCATCGACATCACCCACTCAAAAGCTATCAGGTAAAAAATATTAAATAAAAATGCAGTTGAATTAATAAAAAAGTCCTTCTACAGAACTCGAAGAAAAATAGAAATATTGAGGAAAGTGATGTTTAATTTAGTCATATTTCTGTACACATAAATACAAGCAAATCTGCTCCACCACCACTCTGTCACGATAAATATTTTAAAAAATCAAGAACTTATTTATATAATTATTTATCTTTCAACAAGTGATTTTTCCTATGTAATTAAAAACACATATAGTTATTGTGGTTACTTGATTAGGTTACACGTGGGCGTAACGAACACAACTAAGTAAGATGTAAATGTTTTCTGTTAAATAATACATTATGAGTACAAAATACTTGGAGAAAGAGAAAGAGAAAGGAAAATATCTTCTATCTCAGCTCGCGAGGCTTAAGCTACGCTTTGCATTTGAGTTAGTGCGTTATCAAAGTAAAGGTGGAAAAACCTTTTAAAATAAAGTTATTATTAGAAATCAATAAATCGTAAAATATATATTAATTCCGTTCCGTCGGACATTGCAATCGTATAATTTTAACTATTTTCCGTTCCGTTTTACATTATTATTATCGATTCGAACGATTATTTATCTTTTTTAGTAAAAAAAAATCCACTTCACGCTGTCACGCTTCCCGCACACAGCAAGGTAGGCAGAGTTCCCCATTGCGAGTTCCCCATTCCCAAGTGGCGCAACTCAACGCCACAACCAACAATATAACACTAACCACGAAGCGAATAGGTATATAAAAATATATATATAGTTATAATTTTTATATGTACTAGCTTATAATTTTTATAAATAAAAAAATATTCTTAGAAGAGAACGAAATGAGCTTGCTTCTCCCTCACCCCCCCCCCCTCTCACTTCGCTCCTTATGATAATAAAAAAAAAATTATTGATAAAGGACAGTAATATTATTTTTGAAAAGTGAAAATGCTTTCTTACTTTGTTCTTATAACATTATTTGAGTAATTATAACAACTACTACTAATTATAGAACAATGATTGTGGTATACAATATATATTATTATTATTATAAAAATTTTATGAGGACATATGAGCTTATACCTAATACATGACAACGAGACGTATAAATGTAGGAATGACAAGTCGTCGAAGAAAAGTCATCATGAACCAACCGATGAGGACGGACGTGCTCGCTTTGTTCGCGCTTGTAGTGTTTACATGCGGGTGTGCGCAGGCGGGCGAGCGCCGCGGTGTAGATCCCATTTATAGTTGTAAGTTTTTTAACTAAACCATATATCTATAATATTTTTTAAAAACATTGCGAGACTGTGTGTGACTTGAGTAGAAGAGATATTTGTGGGTAGATTTTTTTTTTTTTTTTTTCATTTATATGCTCGTCCCTGCACATGACGCAACAAAAAGTTACATTAAAATTTTATTTTATTAATTTATTGTTTTAAAAACGTAAGAGTGTATTTGATAAAATTATTTGTGTTTTTTAAAAAACGTGTTTCAAATTTTTTCAAGTTGACAATGTCGTTATAGTTTCAATTTTAAAACGAGTTCTGCTGGCAACGTCTGCTGGTGGTTTTAACAACATGTGCAGTTCATTCAGAACGAACATGTGGACTTTTAAGTATCTCATAAGGAAAAAAACAACTCTTTGTCCTGTTGTATTATATTAGTCATATGTATTTCTCAACATGCATATACTTTGTTGTAATGAATAACTATCGTTTACTTGTACGTGATAGGAATTAATATGAGTTCTGATATCACACTTGACCGCGACCTGTCTGTGTATTGACCAGAGATAATAACTATACTATATAAGTGATATTTCGTTTATAAAAAGACAAAACTTGTTGTGACAAAGGAATATTTATATAAATAATTAAGAAAAATTAACAATTTTATATGCAGGCGATAATGAACGCCAAAAAGTAGCGTTTTAACCTGTGTCATTTATTTTCCTGGTAATATAACCTGATATTGTACCTTCAGAAACCAGTTTTTGTATAGGAAAACATGACTTGTATACATTTGTGGTCAAACCGGAATAAAAGATTTTTCGTTTATTTTATTTTTTAATGCTATTTTTAATGCAGTTCGTAGGGTAGACAGAGAAGACATATTACAGTATGTTATATTGTTGTTTTTGTTGTATTTTTACAGACCGAAGAGTACACAATATAAATACAAATGATCTACCATTCACAAAGAATAAAGATGCGACCATAGATAAGCCGGTTAATGAATTATATCCATCTGCGGTGCTGTTCGGCAAAACTTGCGGAGGCACCATCATCAGTCCCACATGGATTCTCAGTGCGGCTCATTGGTGAGTGTATTAAGTTAATTGCTTTATAATTTATAAGGAAAAAATTAAAAATAATTCGTCACTTTTATATAAATAAACGATTCTTCCTACAAGTATTTAAGATTTCTAAATTATATATATATATATAATAGTTGTAGATATTTTCAAGATATCCTTTTCCCTTGACCTAGTGAACGATAACGGGTTACGATTACCCTCGCAATAAACTATGGTATTGCTGATACTGTGATAAATAGTGTAAGTCACCTACTGTTAACTGAAGTACCTGCTATCTGATCTGGAGAATCAGCTTTTCGATGCAATCGATACGAGATTTGTAAAGTTATTTTAAAATCATTCAGACTATAAATACTAGGGAAATTAAAAAGAAAACAATATTGAGAACTAAAATATATGGAGTCTATTGCACGTTATCAATATTCATATTAGAACACACCCCGACTTGATTAAATATAAATTGATTTTGTAAGTGAAATGTAACGTGTATGCTCTTATAGAAAATTTCGCAGTTTACGGTCTCTATTGAAAATGATTTCACCAAAATATTAAATAATAAGTATCTTTACATTTTTTCAAAATTTTTATAAAGGTTTATTTTTATAAACCTTTATAAAAATTAAAACAATAATTCTCAAGTAAATTGGATTTTAAATTCAATGTAATTATAATCACAAATTTTGATTGTAGCATAATGTACGTGTATACTTTTTAAAATAAACGTATAAAAATTTGAACGAAGCATTTGAACCTACGCCTCTTGAACAGGAAGCAAACGGTTTTTTTTTTTCAAAAAATCGTTTCCCTTTTCTAAATCAATATTAACTGTTTAAATTATTTTTTTAAATAACGTAACATATTATTAATATCAAATTAAAGAATATAAAAAAGTACATTAGTCCTTTATACTATAGGAAGTATAATATTAGCTACGGACCAAAAAAAAAACCTAGTGTAAAAAAATACTCAAGTTTCACGACGTTGCTCGAAAATATTAAAAAAAAAACATAACGTACGACATTAGCGCGTTAATACGCTATGAAGATAAACGTCTGGGCATTCCCAGTTCGCTCGACTCGATTAATTCGATACTAACTAATGACTGTTATTTAATTGCTTTACACGTATTTCTTATATGAAACCCGCTTTAATTTTTTCAAGGATGTTACGATAAAACGATCAATTTTATGATTTATTGTTTTAATTGTACATAAATGGTAAATTATAATAAAGTATTATAATAAGTTATTTTGTTTTGCCGTATCATGTATGTAGCAGGGTAGGCAGAGGGAGCCTAGTGTTAAGACACTCCGCTCCAAAATTTCAAGGGATTCTAAAGACATTCCGTGTTGAAGGCTACGCCGCGCTGTGTCTCGACACCAGAGCGAATAATTGAAAATATGAAATATTTAATTTCCTCGAGCGGGAATCGAACACATGCGTTTATACTTAGATTCACATGCCTGTGCCCCTGTGCCACGACAGTTGTTATATTAATATATTCTAAGGTAGGTACCTAAATGAAGGTACATTAAAATTAATAGATATAAAATATAACTGGCCCATAGTTATTGTGTATCGGTGATTGAAAAATGTTATATTTCAAGATATTCACAGTCCGTTAGTTATTACAGACCCATTCACGAAATGTATTGATGCATGCAGTAAATGAAATATTCGGTCGAGCGTAACCCGAACATTACCAGGTGCAACGACCAGACAAAGGAACAAAACATAAAAATTTGGCTGTTCCAAGATATTCATAAAATAAATATGTATAAGCAATAGGAATCGAATCCACAACCTGTCTCGTTCACAGTCACACACTCATGTCCCTGCGCAACGACTGCTTTCAATTTCTATATTAAAATGAAAATACAGAAAATGAGAACATTCTGATTCAAAACCTACCGTCGTGACAAATAATATATTTGCTTATGATTCATTCGGGTTTATCCACACACGGCACACGGCACACGGCACAGGTATATACGGCATTTAAATATCAATTTGCTGCGTTTCAAACCACCTAGTGCTAACCCGCGCTTCAAGGTCTACCGGTTTTATTAATACATGGTATAATAAATATAAACATATTATAAATAATAATAATACAATTTATAAGAACATAACTGTATGTTGTTTGAATTATTAATATTATTATATATTTATTATAAAATGAAATGATTTTATATTATTATTTCTTCTTTAACTTTACAATAAGCAGGTGCTATAGGAATGATAACCATAAATTATATATTTTGATAAAATTGATATAAATTTGAATATAAAAAATATTATATATTAAATTAATTTATTTGCTATTCTCCAGCACGTTGTTCACAAACGGACGATATATCCTCGCGGGCACCAACAACACGGCGGACGATAGCGGCGTCGAGATTAGAGTCAAGAATATTTTTATCCACCCTCGTTTCTCAGTCGGACCGTACTGGCTTAATGCTGAAAGCTATGGTATTAAGCAGGTAAATTTAATATTTATTTTTATTAATATACGTTAACTCATTCTTAATTGGTTAAAAACAATATTTTAAAAACTGATAATAAAATCATGAAACAAAACTATTTTGTCTATCCAAAACTTTCCACGAATAAATTGTAAATGTTTGTTACATTAAATACTTTTCATTACTATTACAACGTATACTATTTACATATTGATTGTATTTAAGAATTATTTATTAGCATATATATTATAATACAATTGTATGACGTATCTATTATTATTAAAAATACCTTCAAGACATGTGGTCAAAGGTCACTTCGAGGCTGTCACTTGTTTGTTTACATGACCTGGTTTCTCCTAAGGTTGGAGCAAGATTCGATTTTCTTCTTGCGGAGTTACATCAGCCTTTACGTTTGGACGGTAAGAAAATTGCGGCGGCGAAACTTGAGACTCGCGAGAGACTACCCAAAGGTGAAGCGGTCGGCTACGGAGGCTTCGGCGCAGAAAATCACGGTGTACGTATCTATATATTTTTTTCTATTTTATATATTTCTTTTATTATTTTTAAATGTATTATACTTTTAATTATTTATAATCACAGCAATTCTATATTGTAATTTTACGTCCATTTATGAAAGAATTAATAGATTTTTTGCAAATAATTAAATGTATCAATTAATAATATAACAATACTCACTATCCTTTGTATAATTCTAGGAAACAATGCAAGAAGTCATGCATGGCAGAGACCTAGAAATATTGGATAACTCAGAATGTTCCTCTCTCGAGGAGTTCGACGCTCAAGACATGGTGTGTACGAGAGGAAGACCACCTCGCTATGACTCTGCTTGTAATGTAAGTTTATTTAATATTAAACTCGTTTGTTCAAGCATCCGTTAAGGTCAAAAAGGTCACTAAAATAATACTATGAATACCATTACAGAAATACCCTGCATATTCACATTTACATGTATTATAATAACATATATATACATATGTTTACTTACATATAATAAATTCTTTATTTTTTATTTTAGGGTGACAGTGGTAGTGGACTTATTAGCAATGGGGTAGTTGTCGGTGTCGCCTCGTGGGTAGAAAACGACGCATTCGAATGCAGAAACGGCGCAAGAGTCATATTCTCAAGAGTATCCGCTGCCAGGGATTGGATTCATAAAGTGACTGGCATATGAGACGAAAACAACTATATGTTTTATATAAAAAAAATACGCCAATAAATATATAAGCAGAACTATTAGTTGACCGTTATAGATATAAAATTGACGAAAATGTAAATAATAAACAAAAACAAAACATTTAAAAATTATATATATGCATTATAGAGATTATCAAATGTCGCAGGTCAATTCGTGATTTCTGTTTTTATGACAAACAAAGCATATTTACTATCTAAATAAATATACTAGTCATATTTCAATGTTTCCAAAAGTAATTGCTAGTTATGTATTGCTAGTTATGTATATCACATATTCTAGGTATAGGTACAATACGTAATAGTTATGTGTGATTGTTCAAAAGTCATTAAATGCCATAGGGACCCAAAATCTCTCTTAATTGTTACAATTTGTTATTTAATTTTAATTTTTTTCAGAAGTTAGATGTACTTTTATAATATAGTAACAATAAGTTGCGTTATAGTAATAAGGTGTAAATCAAAATTGACTTCTCTCGTAGTTATTTCGTAGGACTGAATAATTATCTATATCTTTCATTTTATTGTAAAATATCTTTCAACTTTTTCTCTTATATTATATATGTCAAATATATATTGCTATAATGTTACAGCACATAAAATTACGACGTGAGGCTTCGTTTTAGTTACTAAACTTTTGTTTACAAAAACTACGGCTTTCAGCAGCCGTTACAATTGCATTGGACTTTTCGATATATGATCTTTAAGTAGGTAATAAATTGTAATAAATTGTAAATAAACAAATACGTGTATTTTTCATGCCCTATCAATAATGACTGATGACTCCACTTACAGATAGATAGTGTAGAGTTCAAATCTAATAAGTAATAATATTAATTTGTAAGAAATCAACAAGTTTTTAAATTATATGTATATAAATATCGAATCTTCTCTTTTAATATTTTATTACATGACTGCTGTTTTGTAGTGTAATAATATTATTTTATCATGTCATTTACCGCCGACAGGCAATATTGAAAACATTATTCTGGTTTGCTCGGGTAGCAACGTGTCGTCGTCAAGTATAACAAAATGATCGCGTTATAACTTCATTTAAATAGTTATTTACGGCCATTAATTTTATTATTAATTCGCATCTGAACTTTATCCTGTTTAGTAAACGGCTTATAACATATTCAAAAATATCGAAAAAAATCAGCAGAAAGAAGCAGAGAGAACCTATTGTTAAGACTCTGTTTCTGCTGAATTCTGGAGGCATTTCGCGCCGAGTGGTGGACCACGCACCGCAGTGGTCGCTAATTAGTAACAAGGTAAATTGGATTCCTAATCTGTGGGAATTCGTATTTACGTCCTTATTATGTTTATATTTAAATTATTATTTTTGTTTCCCTGTCCTAGTGGACAGAGAGCGGCGGTGGGTGTTACCTCGCACTCTGTCACACAGTTAATATCACACTAAAACACTATATCGTTTCTGTACACCCTGCTCAATGGTTCAAAAAAATCAGCTGCGCGCTGTATCCCGCACGCAGCAGGGTAGGCAAAAGAAACAATATTAAGACACTCCATTCGCCATTTCCCGACGAATTCTGGAGACGTTGCGTGTCGAGTGGCGGAACTCAACGCTATAGACTGTTCACACACCTAGGCCCCTGCTCTACGACTGGCAAAAAAGAAACCTTTAGAATCATAAATAATTTTGAATATTGCACGAATGGTAATTCTTAGATACCGCCAATAGCCTTTAGCGACTAAGGCAAAGTTAACTATGTTACATATATTTGATTTTATAATTTTTTGAAACTTTCATTTTCTCCTCGAGTGAAAAAAACAATCAGAAAACCCATGGCGACCACGACTCATCGGCCTGACGTACTACAAAGACCCATTATGTGAAGTCTTTCCATTGTCAATTTTCCGCTTATTGTTAGACAACTGGCCTATCGCACTTCTCTGGGTAAACCTGGGTAAACATTAAAATAATTTTGAATATAAAATTGCCATAATGAAACCGAACCTATAACAACCGTGTGTTAGTTGACCTTCTATGAGCGGCATTCAAACAAAGATTAACGCTCGTTATATATCTTTTTGGATGAGAAACGAGTTTATGACTTTAGGAAATAAACAATATTATTGCAGTCCATTGACCTTTAATATCGAAATAATAAAATTATGTCATAACGAAACAAAAATAAACAGGGTGGAAGTATCAGCGATCCTTAAAATATTTCAAACCAACACCTAAAGAAATTAATCAAGATACCTCAACAGTTTAGACCTAGGATTTCTTTTTCATTTCACGATTTTTATCGAAATACAGGTTATTTCGTGTGACGCACTAAGCGTTAGTGCGCATGTTTGTCATACTTTACAAATGGTATTTTATTTTAAAACGATAATTTTGTTACATTGTTTGAAAGTCACTCTTTTGTTTATCGGATTTTTTTTAATTTTAGATTATATAAGATTTTAATAGTTTTTAAAATTGTGGTTTCATTTAAAGTGTTGCTTGCACTTCCACCTGTATAGTGTAAACTAAATCACACATTTTATCATTCATTATATATCAATACAATTTAGGTATTGGCATTTGTTTTTTTTTATGGAAAAGAAGGCAAACTCGCGTTCGGGTCACCTGGTGGCAAGTGATCACCGCCGCCCACGACCCCCCGCGCCACACCAGAGGAAACCCAGGTTTTTAGCATTTATTAAAAAAATGGTATAAATTTAAGGATATGGTATGGCCACAATAAGAAAACAATCACGTTCTTGGAAATTTAATGACTTTAATAGAAGAAATAACTAAATTAAAAACAGCAAGATAGAAAGAGAAAAAAAAACATTCATTATTAACATGCTCATCTGATTACGTTGAAGCGAAGACCAAAATTAAATCAATGACCTAACAAAATATACAACAAAAGTCATCAAATTAATCGTGTCCGGCCATCGGTTAGTCTAGCGTGGACAGCAGACTCGCAGCTCTACTCACCAAACCTATATAATTATTATAATATAATACAATATACATACAAATTTTGAATAATAAGGGGGTAATGTGATTAAAACGAAAAAAAAAAGCTAAATAATTGTTTCCTACTTATATAATGTGTAATAATATAAAGTGTCCACTACTTATAAACGTATATCTATAGCTTACATAAATTTCCACACGAGTACTCTAAAGCGTAGTCCCAAACCGAACCAAGTACTAACAATGTGAGTCGAGTTGAGCTCAGCTTAGGGGCCGACCGTGAGTGACGTCACACGTTACATGGGCAATATAATATACATATATATAATTTCAAAAGTACAGTTTTAATTTGACAATTTCTAGGTGTCGTCATGTATCGCCGCTTAGTTTAGATGGTGTCGCCTCACGAGTGTATGCCTGCTAGCAGTCTATTAAGCAAATTCTCATTAAAAAACTAAATAAGTCTTTAAAAAAAACTATGAATATTATGAGTATATTTTATTGGAAGGATTTTACAATTTAGAAAATTAATTTGTATGTCTAGTATATGAAAAACAGTAAAAGTCAATTTTATTTTTTTTTAACACTTTCGATTGATATAAAAATATTCGAGATGACAAAATATAGAATTAGCAGGTTTATGCTCTAAGCCAACGATGTGACAAATCCTAGCGATGCCAAAAACGGTGATGAGGTCAAAAAAAATTAAATTCGTGTCGTAATTAACGGACGGCCCCTTACGATTGTTGCGGCTATGCTCCTGGAATCGTAACAATCTAGCTTTTTTTGGAGTTTTACTTTTTTACAATATATAGGATTTGTATCTATAATTAATTAATATCTAATATTTACAATGGAGGTGAATGGACATTATTCAGAACTCTACTTATTTTATATCGAAAATTAATATGAAATTCCTACCCAAAACGAACATTATCTACAAATTTAATATAATCTTGATTGGGCAAGTTGTTTCGAGTACTATCCAGTAGCCTCGCTGCGGACACCAGGAAAACTAAAAAATTTTAATTTTTATAATGAACATTTATAAAAATACTTTCATATTATTAATAGCATATACATGGATGTTAGCTTCTAGTCGCATTAGTATTACATAACTGAAATAAGACTTATTAAGTGTACAGAATTTTTTTTTACCTACCTCCTAAAAAAAACTAGCTCGTGTCTGTCAACAGCTATTCAACAAAGATTCAACAACAGTACATATATCCCCCGAAAACAACCACCCAATCTTGTGTAAAAGCATAATTCTCACCACAAATTAATCTAACATAAAACAGCTTGAGCCTCTGCCTCCGCAAACGATGTACATCACTCAAATACCAACACGTTTAAATGGCGGCCGATACCCATACCAATGTCGACGGCTAGCGTAAACAAACCAAACGAGAGGCAGGCGCAGGCGCAGGCACAGACTCGATCTGATGTTCATAAATGTAACAGTACAGGAGGCCGTCAGCGTCCTATCAACAAAAACAACCCCGAAAATTGCAATTACAATGATTCGCAAATAATAAAACCGTAGTAGAAACAAAACCGCGGTCACCCATCTTTGTCAACTGTCGAAACAGTCGTCGTCGAAATCTATTCAAGTGTAACTAACACACGCACGGATCGATCGTAACTTGTTGAGTTATTTGCGAATCACTTCACAAAATCTTGTCCTATAATCCAAATTTGTTATGACGACGTAAAATGTACTATACAATACAATTTGAAGTGAGTTGAGGTAATATTCTATATAACATCTGTACGATCCATATTACAATTTATAAGCACACATTAAACGAACATTCATTCAGGGGGGTATATTTACAAGGTGTACGATATAGGCCGGCCGCTGACGGTCTCTGACGTAACGGTAAGGGGGTGGTGCGGGCTCATATTTTGTGTATCTTCTGCGAGACGACGACGGGGTTGTTGCGGCGTATCTCCTGCGCCCCGAGCTCCCGGTAGTCGAACGAGCACTCGTGCTTGTCGCTGTACCGGTGCACCGCACAGAATAGACCCCCGCAGCGGCACTCGAACCCTGCAAATTAACATTTGTACCTTTTAAAATACTTATTAAATTCGAGGCCGCCGTAACACAATAACTGTAAACGCGACGGCCAAAAGTCTCGATTCGCAGTCGGGGTAATGGCATTGCAGAATAAAGCGAAATGTACGTGAACATTCATCACATATTATGAATATTATAATAAATTTAACAAGTTTTGCAATACCAAAAATCGATACCCATGTAAATATAATATAATGCATGTATACTTATTAAAATACTTATTAAGAGTTGAATAACACTTTAAAAATGTTTAAAAATATAACGCATTTAATTTTATAACAATTATAAAAATCTAATTCAATTATTAAATTAAAACAGGCGTGTCCTATTTGAAAATAGTTTCAATTAAAGCCTTATCACGCCACACGCGAATTGTAATTGTTAATAGCACACTGATAATATATTAATAATGATAATGCTACGACTTAGTAGCTTGCACACATTTAAATGAACAACATTGGATATTATTAATATTTGTTACTAAATATCATTACTTGAAGTGAAATATCAATTGAAAGACATGTTTACACTTTAAAATAAAAGAAAATAAAAGGAAATAATGTTATAAATTGTTCAATCATAAAAAGAAATCACTCTAAAAAAAATGAAACGTAACTGATTAAAGGATGCCAAGTTATATAGCAGAATTATAATATACTGTTTGTATAATTTATGTTATTATATAAAACAAAATAACGAGTGTATCTCACATCAAACATCACGTACAAATAGACCCCTATTCACACAACGTTATCGCACGTTTCGTGGCAACGATACGTTATTATTTTACGCTGAATAGCATAGTTAGGAGAGACGAGATGAAAGGATAAAATTACAATGTTTGTATTCAAATTACTTTTGTTATTAAACAAATATGAAACAGTGTCTTTAATTAGCATGAATATATACATATTTTATAAAAGTTTTATTTAGTGTTGTATTTCATCATCTTTACTAAAGTAGTTCAAGATAATATACAAATTAATTCAAAAGTAATTGGCTTATCACAACGAAAATAACACACTTTGATGACGAAAATTTTAAAGCATACAACTATGATATTATAAAATAACTTTTACTTTATTTCAGTGTCACCAGTACCTAGTTGCAATGGTTACAGTCATCAATGGTAACGATCAACAACAAAATAAATATACAAAGAAATGCTCCACATTTCAATTATAACATAAAATACTCCATAGTGGATACAAATTACGAACGCCAAGAGCTTAAGACAGACAGACGGGTTGTCTGTAAACAGAGACTCTGGTTGGCGTTAATGGCTGCAACACAGTTAAAGTACAAACTAAAGCAGCCATTAGCCACATTGTACTAAAATATGATGTTTTTACTTTTATTAGTTTCAATAAATAATTTTTTAATTTGTTTTTTAAATATTTTCCTAATACATTTTCCTTTTGTGTAAACAAAACATTTATTCGACAAAAAAAATATAAAATTAACATTTACCTGTGAGTCCAACCTTCTTGCGGCAAACGGCGCATCTGTTCTTTTTCTTTTTGTCTTTACTGTCCTTGTCGTCAGCGTCGGTATCTGACGCACCGGTGCTTGCGCCGCTGGTGCCGGCCCCACTCTCCTCTTCCAGTTTCTGAAAGCACCCGTCATTTAGATTAACATTGAGATTCGACATCCGTTTATATCACGCAAGGTTTTGAAAAAGAAAATGGTATCAATGAACACTACAAGTAAAGGTTGGTGTAATACTGTACATAATAGACCGACCCGTTTTAGATATTTTTTGCTAGTGCCTATTTCAGTGGAACCATATTTGGGTGAAGTTTTAGAATGTTTAGAGCCTACAGCTGCCGCTTCCTCGTGTATCGTATTGAACTCCTCATTGATACCAACGATTTTTTGCAGTTTTAATTCATCATTCGAGTTGTCTTGAACCCGCAACGGGTTATCTTCTATTTCGGGCTCGGGAGCATACCGAACGCGTTCGGCGTTGTCAGTAGTTCCGTCCGGTGTTGGCAGCGGTGTGCCGTCATTTATTTCTATAGACAAGCGTTTATTTTCGCTGCTTTTTGATCGTGACACTGCTAAACTTTGACTGAGGGTTGAATTTTGGCTGTTGTTGCTAGATTTGCTATTTCGTCTCGCGGCTTTCTTCAATATTCTCTTTCCTTTCGATTCTTTTTTGTTGGGGTCATTTTCCATTATTAAGTATTTGTATGGGGATTTTAAATATTTTGACTGGAACAATAGAGAAAACTAAAAATACTATTTAAATGTGACACTAAAAATCATATTGTACAAAATCGTTATCGCCACTTTACCACATGATTATAATACGATATTGTTCAGCCATTGTAAAATATTTTTAAACAAATAGATAAAAATTCAAAATTACATGTTTTTTGTACATTTTCTAAAATAAAATAACAAACACAGTAAATATATATTTTTGATTCCCTTGACAGATACGTCTGTTCGGATATACTTCTTATTTTAATTTGTGAGCGCGGTGTGCCAGTTCTCGTTGGACGTCAAAAATAAACAAATCTATTTGGTGATTTCATCGACAATGTTTTCATAGTACACAACAAACTCTACAATCCCGTTACTTATATATTCGTCCTTATACATTATATCCGCATTTATTTCCACTTTTAAGGCTATGTGATGAGGAACAGCATTTGTATTCAGATAAGGGTTTTATGGACATGTCCGTATATAGATAATAGTAGCAGTTATTTATTGTGATACACGAGTACTCTAACATGAGGGTCGTCGCTATGGACGGCACAATGTGCGGGAGTGGCTCAACGTCGGCAAGGTTGAATATTCAACTAGTGTCGTTAACGGACAACATTTCGTTACGTAACATTTGTTTCTTCTGTTGAATTTATTAGCTCTATATTTTAGATCTTTTCATAGTTTAATCATCTGTATTTGAATATTCTATACGAAATTTATAATTTCTATTCTCTTTTAATTAAAGCGTAATATAATTTGCATCCTCCGGTGCGGTCGTAGCCACTCGTAGTGGACAAACAGACAAACATTAGCATTCAACTCCTGTTGTAGCGGTGACGTATAATTATGCGCGAGGTGAATTTTTTACATGCCTTTGTAAGACAACAATAAGTTATTGTGCGCTGATTAAAAAACAAACTATTTATATATTGCAAGATATTCTTTGGCTTAAATAGAATATCCTTCAAGAATAATGCTAATTTCTTTATAGTGAAATCTAGCAAAATCTTACCTGCAGTGCCATTGAACCTCAGTTATGTCGCCACCATATAACATACACTGAATGAGTATAGATAGATAATACATGTGATTGTCAGCACAAAAGTGGCCTAACCAAAATTCCAAGGAAAAATACTTTCATTTATATCAGTTGAAATAAATTTTAATTAGTCCACTTCTGTACGAAACCTTAAATATGTATATGTTGACATAAACGACAATGTTATCACGACTTGTATATTATAATGTGATAAATTATAAGCCACGATACCACAAGCGATTGAAAACTAAATAGGAATGACCGACACCAATATATTGTATAATTTAGATTATTTATTAATATTTATGAAGTGAACCGAACAAATTACATCAAGTACCACTTAATATCTTTATTACTATAAAAAATAGTCACGTTTCTTGAGATATCATGAAATTATTCCAGAATTCGGCATAAAATGGGGAACAGAATGTCTTAACACTAGATTCCCTCTGCTTACCCTGCTGTTGAATTTTAAGTCGCCAAGTATGTTTATATTCGTTTCCACATAAATACGCATTCTAAAATCTTACTCGAAACTACTTTAGCCAACAAACAAAGGTTAAATACCTTAATGAAGCTTAAGAATACATATGGCATATCTTTGTTTCAGCGTGATTCACCGCTATCTGGCAAACACTCAAAATCAGGTCAATGTGATTTGCACTTTTGCACTGACACGAGCTCTTTATTTGCTGAGCTGTTGTTATACACTCTTAGGTGACCTAAGTGGTCTCTTTGATCTATATTATTGATATTTCCTATAAAATATAACATGCAAGTAAGATTCGATTAGTTAGTACTCGATTGATTGCATATATTGAAATTGTTGAAACGAATTAATTATTCACTTTATTTAATCAATCATAACGCAATAAATACACAACTTTATATAAATTTCCAGTCTCGATATACGTAACGTTACGTACAGCATAGTAAAATACACAGACTAAATATAAACGGTTAATATGAAAATTGAATTTGAAGAATGGAGTCGTTATTAATTTATGAGTATAAGATCATAGATGAAACATGAGTTTTGTTAATACCGGCATCCTCTGCTATTCCCCTTATGTCCTTAACAATAGATCAATTTGTTTAATAATGGTAAGAGAGATAGCTATGTACTATTTTTTTTTTCATGGAAAATACATACCTAAGTACAATTTAATTGCTATCGCTTCAAACAGTTTCTGAACGTATAAGTGTAATAAATTAACAGTAATGTCACGTAGTATAAAAAGACACGTAAAAGATTGATTACTCGAATATTATGAAATGTTACTTATATACATATAATATGCAACGCTTGTAATGGTACATGCTGCACACCAGCAAGTGGCTGCTGTTATATTTATGATATCGACGGCGTGAGCTAGGGCAGTTAATGGACCGCAACCCTAATGCAATGTGGATCGATTTGTAGAAGTGCATCCAATGTGTCTAAAGCAGTAATAAATATGAAAGGTACCGGTGTTCGGAGCGTGTTCCGTGGTATTTCATATTATCATACAATAACTGATAAAAAAAAATGCTCTTCAGAATACGTGTTGGTTGTATGTAATGACTTGAAACAATAGATTATACAATATCTCGACATAAAGAGTAGGAAAACATCACAACGAGCGGTATTCATCAGAGTCGAGATCCTTGGATCTGTCTCCCGTTTGTGACGCACCAAGTGCTGTCAATAAAAGTCTTTCTTTGTCCTTGTTTCATCATAAATATATATTTGGCATCCTTTTCAAATTTTATTGTTCTAAGGAATGTAAGGTGATCAGTACAATAGTTGGCACGTGGTTCATTACCTAAGCATATCTATATAACCAATTAATATATAAATGTACTTACTAGTAAGACATACTAATATATCATCATTATCTATGGCAAGTATGCGAGTACGGTACTGAGAATCTAATGCCGTTCGCTCTGGCTACCATCTGTTGTGATATGCGAGTAAGTTGTGCTACGTGTGTGTGTGTTATCGATATACACGCAGCCAGCCTCGTGTACTGCGATGCACGTTGCCGGGCACAAGCGTTGGAAGAAACACTATGTCGCTCAAGTTTGTGGTTCATTTAGTTTTGGTTGCTCAATTTATACAAGCATGTACATGTTCAACTAAAAATCATATTACAGTTAACCTAATCACGTAGCTTTCTCGTCACGAGTTTCATATAAAAAATATACTACATGTCTTTGGGCAAAGATAATACCTAAAAGAAATAAATCATTAGTTTCAAACTGAACTTTGCTTCTACATGTATGAATCAAATAGTCTTAAGTTACTTAGATGAATAAGACTTTAACACAAATGAAAGTATAAATTAAAATATATATCTATATGAATTTCAACATAGTAAATATTCCACAGAGCAATAATATAATGTATAGATATAATAAATGTGGCCTCACGTCTGTGTGTTGCTGCGGCTGCACCGGCAGCGCGGGCACTGTGGGCGTGGCGGCGGCGAGCGGCGTGGCGGGCACGAACGACGTGGACACTGGGGACGGCGTCGTCGCCGGCGGCTGCTGCTTCTTTTTTAACGCTTCCTGAAATATTTATAATAACTTACGGTATAAATAAGATTTAATATATTTTTCTTCCTATATAACTCTTCATCCAGCATAATTTAAATTAAAAAGTTAAATCAGATTAATGCTGTATCCTACACACAGCAAGGCAGAGGGAATCTAGACACTCCGTTCCCCAATTTTGAAAGCATTACGTGTTGAATGGCGGAACTCAACGCCGCGCTTATCGAGCATAAAAAAAATATTAAATTCGAAATTTTTCCTATTATTATTTATCAACAGACTATGCTATAAGAATGTTTTATCATACTATTCATTAGGTATGCGCAGTTATCGCTAAACCTTTGATTTATAATTTAAAATGAAATAAATAACAATTTTTATAACCTACACAAGATAAACAATGTGCTAAAATTATATTAATTTAAAGAAACATCACAAACGCCACAATACATGTCATCTATACAAGAGTATATAATAATAACGTGCTTATTACATACTTCGTAAAATTTATTAAGTGAATAAGACGAGGTAATACATGTATCCTCTTAGATGACATAAGAAATTAAAATATGCTATATAGAGTTAGTAATTTCCATGTGAACTAAAATCTTTATGAGGTAAATGTACAGGACAAGTGAGTTTCATATTATAAATAGAGTAAATCAAACCGTCATTTTTGAGCTTCTGCAAAAAGAATCTAAATGGCAAAATCCTCTATACTACGCATTCCGCCCAAATTCGTGGCATGTTGAAAGGTGAAATTCAAAGCCGCGCTTTGTGTTATGAAAGCAGCAAAATGAAAGTAATTTAGTCCCCGAGTGGATATCGAACCCATAATTACCGCAGTAATAGTCAGATACGAGTTCTCTACGGCACCATGGTCTCAACTTATTAATGAAAAATTCAAATATATTCTTACGCCATTTTTTATGAAAAAAAGGAGGAGGAAAGGTCACCGTCATATTTATGGGTTCATATATCAGCAGAGCTATATAAAAGCTGTTTATACCATTATAATGATTACAATAACTCGACGTTGAGATTCGTCACCCGACACACATTTCCTTTGTTTATGCGAAATTTTGTAATAAAAATAAATGAATATAATTTTATTTGCCTAATTATATACTTAATAAGGCAAATAAAACTGTAGTCTCAATTTTTTTTTTACTTTTAAGTTCAATGTTTTTAAGATATATTTAAAATTAATTGTGACTGTTAAAGAGAATAAAGGAATGCGATGTATTTAATTACTTATATAGAAATCAACATGGTTTCAAGTCTACTGGGCATTTTAAAATGTTATAAAAAACAGTAATTTGAACAAATTGCCTATTTTTTGGAAAAAATAAATGTTTGAAAGTTTCCTTCTTTTTTTACATAGCAACGACTAAGAAACCATTCAACATGCGTAGTTCAATTTCCAGTATGATGTAGGAATCACTGCAAACGATTGCAATTAAATGAAGGGAAGACTGAATGGAGCAAAAAGTCAATAAACATAATAATAAAAACAATCTAGTGAAAATAGAAAGTTTTTTACAAATCGTTGTTTAATTTTGCTACCATTAGAAAAACCTACCTTATATATAAGTCTGTCATTTTATATAACATTTAGTATTTTATATCCCAACAGTGTAGTGATTCGAAACGAGGTGCTCTATATTCCCGTTATATACGGGAGACGCAAGCATATAGAAAACAAATTACAGCTATTTACTTTACAAACGTGTAGTATAATGTCTTTAGTCTAACTATACGTATAATGAATTTTTTGAATTTACTTAAGTAAATTTAAAAAGGCGGAAGTATTAAAAATATACACCTGATTACTTTCATTTTAAATTTTCACTTCAGTTATTATTTTTTAACTTCCACATCGTTAAATTGGGAGTGTAACACAATATGAATAATTTCATATTTAACACTTAAAACCGCCACTGTCAAATTTAACTCTGTCATACTCGTGTTAAGAGTACGTACAACAATAAACAAGTAACTTTTTTCTTATTAATACCTACCTACTCAGTACATTTCGACATATTATTCGCACACAGATATATAATACATTAAAAAATATATAAAACGTCAATTAGTACCTATATTAGTCACACGGGCTGCAGCAGCCGACAGCAGGGGCCCGTGGGGCGGCTGTCTTGACCGCATTTTTGGAGTCACTGACTAAAGAAATTAGTTTATCTGTGGCTGTGCGAGTACTACGTATTGGACACCTCACGTTGTCGAACTGTAATTGATCCAACTTGTAAAACCGCCTCGAATCGAATCGAATAATTTACTTGTTGTTTAAGCTTCGCGCTGTATACAACCTAGTATTATACCTATAGTTCACACCTTTCATAGAGTTCTGAATTCATTGCGTGTTGAGTGGCGGAACTCAACGCCGCGCTTTGCCTCGGCACCAGACGGAAGAAATTATAGTCACAACGTGTTGTTTACACTCTTGTGCTCCACATTGCGTGTGCACCATGACTGATCTCAAACTTCTTTTTTTTTTTAAATAAGCATAGCAAATAAATACAATATGTATATAAATTAATTAATAAATTGATCGATTAATTATAATGTTGAGTATAAATATTACCAAAAAACATGGACCGCTTTTTCGTTTTATTATACAGCATCATTGAAAGCGAATTTTTGTTTTCTTTTTCGTTTCAATTCCTTACACGTTTAATTTCCTACTTAAGAAATCGCATTCTCAATATATAATTCTCAAAATATTTTCAATTTTTTTAAGTGTTATATTAATATTAAACATATATAAATATATCTTTCTTCTAAAAAAAAATACAACCAGGTTGTATTACCAAGACAAGTAAAACTGAAATTCTACACATATTAAATAGGAATAAATAATGTATAGTAAAATTTTTGTTCTATGACACGTAGAACACTATTTATAAAGAGTACTGGAAATACTCATATACAGTGCGATCACAATTGTTGACTCGGGAAGAAAATAATCAAAGTAATTAACAAAACAAATCTACGCAGCCCTCCAAAGCTAACTTGTAAGCCACGACTCGTCGATCGTAGTATTATGTATTATATTGTAATACATTTTCGGAGCTCTCATCTAAAACCAGTCAACCCTATTTAAAACGCGCAACACACTGCCAACGAGACGAAGATTTCAAATAAAACACGGAGAGCTATTGACCTCAAAAAACAAACCTCTAAAGAAATACTGTAATAACAATAAATTAGCGCGATTAAATACTTTGTACACATATGTAGTTGTAAATAATAAGTTTCATAGTGTTCGACAGTGAAATTACCGCTTAGTTAACTTGATGATGAAAACTTTAAAATATATATATATATAATAAGTTGACAAAGCAATTATATTGTAGAGCACGTGTAGAGACAAATCAACATTGCAAGCTGTGATACCATTACAATTTCAACACCAGAAATACTAACGTCAGTATTTATAAATCGCTCACAAATTTGAGATCCAAATCGAGGACTTGAGAACGACTTTTGATACAAGCCTAAATGACGTATCATGTTTGCGATTACATATGCACTTATCATAGTTTGCTGTTATACATAGTGTGTTGCTTTCATACTATCTAGTTTACTCGTAATCAGTATAGAGATGTTACTGATATAAAAATTAAATTTAATAAATATATATATATAAAGTACAACATTAGTTTACGTTGTGAAAGATCAATATAATTGACACTAACGTTGCATGTAAATAGTAGTAAAATATAAGTGAGTTACCTTAAAGCAAACTGAACACAGTCCGTCCGTAGAGGGGTTTCCGTAAAACCCGCACCCCGACCGGCACAGAGCCTCCATGGGATTCGACTCTCTCTCCATAGTTCCACAATGATATCACTTTAACAACAGAAGTCAAGAGTACGATTGCACTAGCAGTATATTGCACTTGTTTTAACACAAAGTTCACAATGCACTTGTAGACGTTATTGTAGTCGCAGGGCGGGCGGGGGTCGCACTGTGTGCGGACGGCGGCCTTCGGAGCCGTGGAGACGCTACTTCTTTCTATGTCAGGATCGCAAGGGGCCCTGCAACAATCAAACAATAAAATAGGAAAAGGGAAGACATTCAATTTCTTTAAATGATCCATTTACATTACATTCATTCATCACCTTGTTTCTAAGAGAAACCTCATTTTAAAATGGACATAAATCAATCAGTCATTGTCCAATCTGGCCGAGCTTCAATGAAATTTGGAAATAATATCAGCAGCACACGCACATATGTCGCAGGTTGGACAAACAACTAAATTACTGTGCAATTTTCATCATGACTTTGAAAAAATAAGACGCATAAGTGAGTGTTATTTCTTCAAAGTACGCAGACTGCGCAGAAAACAGTCATATGAAACATATAGTATATACAAAAACACGTATGACGCATACAGAGCACGCATTATAGAAAGTGGTATCTAAGCGAAGAACGCGATTTCGTAGGCCAAACATAATATGCGTAACGACAGGTTTGCATAACAAGAGAGAGCTGAGGCAAAAGTGGAACACGCCCGCGAACAGCGGTGCCCGCGCCCCGCGTCAAGGTCCCGCGACCCCCGTTCGACACTCGACACTCGAACTCTACCACTGAGCTAGCTTTCGTTAGCTCCTATATCTCTTATAGAAATGTTCAAGAAGAAACATTCAAGAGCATTCACTTTACTATATATATCTATACTATAATTGTTCATATTACACGGACACGCGGCGTCATCTAACGATATACATGTTGTTGTTCTACAGACGGAACGTATTCAAATTTATCTCAAAGTATAATAAATATCTCATATTCAATTATAACTTGAGAAGGATTATATATAAAATATATCGTTTGCGTACAGTATTTATAAATTTGTAAAGCGCAAAGCATAACTAATAAATAATAAGTGTATGTAGAAGAGTGCACTGAGCGAGATCGTCACACCAGACCAGCCAGAGTTGGGAGTGTCATCGACCGTGTGGAGGAGGGTGCTGTGCTGGTGGAGTGACGACGCTCGCGCACAGCCATACACGTGTACAGCTTCAGTCACCGACCGAAGCCCACATCGTATGACGTGAATGGCCTTCAACATTCTAAACTCATTATTGTTTAGTCGCTATTCAAAAATACCTTGAAAACACAGCTATATCTATATATTTATCAACATTCAACGACGCAAGTCAGTTGAGCGAATTTGTGAAAACATTTGTTATTTAAACAGAATATCTATTAGAGATAAAATTGTCCAACTCGATAGTGTACGTAGGTTATCACAAAGTTATTCGTGTCGTTCACAGTTTTGACGGTGTGCGTCCCACATGTGATATATCGGAGGTACCAATAATTATTTGTTAATGTATCCGGGTCAGGGTCGCTCTGGCTAACTGACGGCTATGGCAGAGGCGCCACGAATGTGTCGTGTCACTCTCCACGCGACATAATTCCATTTATATCACAATATGATTTGATATAATATAGTATTTATCACTATTTGGTAAATTTGAACAACAACAATGGAAAGTGTGTCAAGGCGTTTTTTAAGCGATTACAGCAATTACCGACTCGCAGAACTAAAAATTGTACAAAATCATCATCTGATTTGTTGTATTCTTAGGTTATACTTTTATATCGTGGCCTCTTCCTACTGTAAACTGATGTAAATAAGAAGTATACATATAAATAATATAATACAGCTGGTATGCACACATCGTATTAATTTCTATTAGTTAACTAACATTAAATATGTATTAAAAATATACTACTAAACGTAAATATTCCACACTCTTTCAAAGCAATAAAACAATCATTAAACAGTTTAAACAGTATCTTCCGTCCAAAACTAAAGTAACTTCAAAATGTTTACGAGCCATAGATTTCAACAGCACAAGTGCAAATCCACACTTGTCAATAGCACACGGATAAAGGGTTATTTCTAGAACAGAGGACGATATCTATAACGCACAATAGTATTGTAGGTGGGTGCCCGCCCTATCTATAGCGCGCTAGTATGAAGCGCTATACGTGTGCGGTTCGCGCGGCCCGCTGACCTACTTGCCGAGTGTTCTACGCAATCCGAACGCGACCCGCTTCGAGCTGCACCAACGGAGCTGACGCTCACTATT
Source organism: Heliconius aoede (assembly GCA_037355905.1). Lineage (NCBI taxonomy): Eukaryota > Metazoa > Arthropoda > Insecta > Lepidoptera > Nymphalidae > Heliconius > Heliconius aoede. The sequence continues at coordinate 63,045 of JBAIZZ010000043.1, forward strand.
TTGAAGATGCGTAATTGAATGAGCCATCGTCGTTATATTTTAAACATATATAGAGACAACTATGTCAGATAGTTTAACAAATAAGGAATAAAAGCATAAACATATATTATTTATAATAAACAAGAAATTAATAAAATCAATATGGTTTGCACTACACTATCTCAATATTTAAATGTAAACTATTTAAATGATTCCGAGGTGTTCGACATTCTAATGCGACATGCTAATAACTTTAAAAAATACCACACACTGGTATATAAAAAAACACGCAGAGCTATTCTTCCCTGCGACGAGCGTGTGTGGCGTAATCCTTAATATTATATTAACAGACGTTTCTAGGTAGCGCAATCTCGCAGGCAGCCACTTTCAAAATGAAAACCATGAATGAATGAAAGTTTTAATATCCGTGTTTCCACGTAAACAAGATCCAAGAGCGAACTAGCTTGTAAATTTGTCTTACGAAATCAGAACGTAAGTCACAGTCACTTATTTCTATGAAAATCAGAAACTTCGTCCATTTAACATTATAAGATCACATTAAATATTAACTGAGTTTAATTTAAAAAATATTTTTGAAGTTATTAATATAAACAAAAACGGATTGTTTTCTAACAAAGAAAATCGCCAGTCAGAATATTCACAATAAATGAAAATTCCTTGATAGAATATTACTATCTACTACTATCTATTATCAAAAATTAAGTTTCACAAATACACAATCGTTTCACTTACGAATCTTATCTTTCACCCAATTGATCAAATTTGAAACGGCCGACACAAAATACAGGTCTGACCACTAAAGCAACGGTAACGATAACGGTGTCTGGTAAAAATCGAGCAGAGCAAATAAATCCTTGTGAAACTTCAACGCGCTTAAAGGATGCTGGTGCTGGTGTAATCATAATTAGAAAATTCATTTAGAAATATCTCAAATACAATTTGACGATGCATAAAGCGAAGATTCTCAACTAGTAGGGAGCAAACAAAAACAAATACACGGAAATACATACAGCTGAAATCGAGGTCAATAAAATTATTTGTTGGCAATGAGTTCTATAAAAAAAAACGGTCGAGGCACGAAATAAATTAGCACTCGCGCATTCAACAACACGTCTATCTGAGCGGAAACGTTACACACCTAAAATAGAAGAGCCGGGGCCTCGCTCGCGTCTTCCGTGTGGTGGTCGCAACGTGGAAGTAAATAACAGCTTTGGCAAATAAAGGCAACAGGTTTGCGCAATTGTAACAAAGCGCCGACAGGACAGGACGAGAAGGACAATGACATAGCGTTTAGAGCGTCACAGACGTGCACAATGACGCTCCACAAGATGGCCGCCGCGGCGTCAGCTGATCGTGCGCGCACGCAGCTGTACTGAACGTGCCGTTTCGTATATCGCTCTCTCTTTCGGCGGCGGTGATTGAGGCACCACTCTCATTGTCTTAGCGTCGCACACACTATACAGAAATGTTGACGTCGTAATTAACGAGTATGGAAACGTTTACGAAATTATAACTGAATTAACTTACAGGTGATTTAGCATAGTGATATAGAGAAAGAATTCAAACGAATGAATCAGATACAATTTTGAGTTCCCAATAAGAACATTCATTGACAGAACTATATTAAACTAACTTTAGAAACAAAAGTAGATCATGTTGAAATTTAACAAAGATGAAGAAAGTGCAACTTTAATTATTTATATATTCATATAAAAAAGCACTAACAAATGTATGTTTGTTTTACGTTGACAACTGAACATTATGTATGTGATATGAGTAAACGGAATATCAGGAAACGATAGTTATTGGGCAGAGATAAGGGAGAATATACGTCATTCCATTAGATAAAGACGTATTTTCCTTCAATAGCACTGTTGACGCAAACACATGCATATTACAAACTACACAATGGGCATTACGCAGTGATGGAGAACTGTCCGATTAGAACTTGATGAAAACGTCAAATTGCACGAAAGTTCTAAACAAGCAAGGACATTGACCTTCTGGCATCAAGGTCGGGGCGGCGGCCTTCAAACAGCCTCGTTCGTCTAGCTGGTTCACAGGCTCACACACAAGGGCGCCGTACGCCGATACACATTTGCACATTCAACCACAAGCCATTACCTTCATGCAAGAGCACAGATCCATGGCCACGTCGAAACAACGCTCGCGAGCACTTCACCTCAACACCAACATAAAAAAAACACGCAACTTTTTGTCGAACGAGACGAAACGGCGCATTTACTACAAGTATTATCGGTATCGGCCCATATAGAGAGAGCTCCGTCGCGCGCGGCGTAGTCTCTCGAACTGGCCGCCGCGCCGCCCCGACCGCGCCGACCGCCGCTCGGCAAGCACACGCATCACGCTCACAGACGAACAAACACTCATTAGACACAAGATTAAATTGAACTTTTGAAATTATTGGAACCGCGGTGACTCACCACCGCGGACCACCGCGAACCATCACGTATGACTCATGGCTTTCCCTACACATGACACCAGACTCCTATTCATTTCATCAACCAAACAATTCCCTAAATAGTTTTGTTCCAATATCACAAATGATGATAAGATGAATGAAAGTCATGTCAACATGGTGCGGAAGCATACAAGTGCAAGATCACCGCGTGGTCTATTATTGGTGATGCACAAAGGTGCGTCGTACGCAGACAAAGCCGCGACGGCGCGAGTCGTCGATCTCCCCGAAATTAGTCCTGGGCCGGGGCGCTGACCTCGCCAGCTACGCGCGAGTCACCGTCTCTCGCTGAGCAAGTCCCGACTCAATAAATCCCTGTCACACCGCTAGTCCTCAGCGTGCTGTTTGTTTACTACCCGCAATTATACATAAACAATTGTATTGTCCAATAAATTTTGTGGTAAAATTAAGAAATGGCTTGATTTTTTGGTAAACTATATATTTTTAAAAGTATATTATATAATACAATGAAAGGAAAATAAGTAATTTATGACGTGGCGCTAAACTAAGGTACGTGTGGTTTTAATATAAAGTATTAGAATTCGTTATAGTTACGTATCGTAATGTTACACATACCTTTATGAAGTTAAAAACCAAATCTCGTACTAATAACAAAACAAAATGAATAACAAAATAGACCAATAATTAACAGGTAGTTCGCGGCGTCTTAACATTAGGATTTTAACTACAGTAGAAACTCGATTAACTGGACCAATTGTTGTCGTTAGTCACCCGGATAAAGAAAAGCTGGTTTTGTGCATATGTAGCACATAATTATTATACTCGTATGCCATTAAAAGCAACCAGTACATGTAAACAAAAATCAACGTTTATATTAATATATTATACACATATTAAAGTACATATTAATTTTCTTAAGTTTCTTAAGTTGACAATCTGGATAATCGCTAATCCGCATAACTGAGGGCCGGATAATCGAGTTTATACTGTAGTAGTAGTAGTAAAATAGAGAACCATACACACCTGATGTTGAAAAAGAGAGTTGCGGACGAGACAAATGTCTTTCCAAGTACGAAGACCCTTCAGCTCACAACCAGGCGACACCACGTCTGTGCGGTTGAGGTCAGCATCCACCGGCATCACAATGAATAGTTACTCCACCTGACAAAAATATTTGTCATCAAACTACTACTCTGAAAATAATTTTATTATAGATATATGTGAGTAATAAATATAAATATTTTCTTAGAAAACGTATAAATTTTTTTAACCTAGCCTAAATTGAACCTGCACCTTTTGGAAACTACAAAGCACATTGGAAAAGAAAACTTAACTTTTATTTCATTTGTAGCACACTTAACGATTGTAATATCGATTTTAAGTCCAATATATTTGTCAGAGTGTCAATTTTTGTAATCTATAATGGTTGCCTAATAGAATGTCGTTACTTAATTATGCTTATTATAGTTAAACTCTCTTCATATAAAGGACTTGATAATTAATAATAAAGATCCAAGAGAGAATAGTAACCGCTAATCGCGTTAAGTTGAAGCACAATTAATTCTGTTTTTAAATTCCTCCAAATATTATAAATTTTACCTTTGCTAACAAGCTTTTAAAGTAATTCAAATTGCTTTCAAATAACCACCAGTTAAAACTATCTTTTAGTAATAAAAACTATATAAATACCGCTTGTAACGTTTTTTTTAAATAACAAAAATTATGGACGAAAACAGGTCGCAATTCTCCAGACAGATAACATACCGTTAGTTTTTTCTTCATATTTAATAATAAAAATAATCTGACAATATTCATACATAATAGACGCTAAAAATAAGTAAACTACGCCATTATCATAATGACACTATCAGACAAACAACTCGTGACTTCTCAGTATCAAGTGTGTAAGCTGTAAGTACCACAGTAATAAAAATACTGTCTAACTACATTTTATACACGTCAACGGCTTTTTTTTGTGAATTCACCGTTACATTGTACTTGTAGTGAAATTTAAAAAATCATAACATTCCTCTCAAAGGAAATGTGAAATACAAACTTATAAAAAGATATTTTTGGAAGGAAAAATTACATCATCTATCCATGTCAACAATCAGTTACTCTGGATTCCAAAAACCACATTCAAAACTACAAAAAATATAACATAAATACTCCACTTTGTCTGGTAGTCCTGGCAACAAACTAGGCATTTTACTATAACATATTGTATTTTTCATATCTGGCAAATAATATTGCAATATGTGGGTCAAATCAGGACAATGTCAGAAGTTTAAAAAAAAATGCACAAAATTAAGAATTGTTTTCAAATTAAAACCTGTGACATGTGTGCTAATGAATCTGAGATGTTAGTCTTTGGTGTTACTATATTTTTACTTTGGGTGTGGATAAGAAAAAATAAATAAATTTTAACAATGAACTTAAAACCAAGAAACTTTCTTTTGAGCACTAGACTATAATGTAATATAATAGTAAAGAGGCTTATTTTTTTAAAATATTAATAATGTCATTGTGTCTCCTAAAATACCCACAGCATATAAATTTAAATTTCACTTCAAAGATTATATTTTTTTAGCCTCATAAAGTTTGAAGCCAATCCCTAAGGGCCTGGGGGAAGGAAAGGCTAAATGCCTATCTCATTGTTGTCGATCTCTGTCAATTCATAACCCAGGAGGATCTTCATGGTTTTACATGACCTCCCTCCAGTTTCATTGAACATTGCACATTCTTGAAGGTCAACTGAGGTTCCTCTACTTTTCTTACCATTAACTCTTACTCCATATACTTATATTTTTTACAATTCTTTCATTACTCATGTACTTTATAGTTATCTCTAACAACTGTAATATGGATTTACAAGAATGCATATAATATTTCAGCTCTGATTAGAAAAATACAGTTGTGGTTATTGCTCATAATATCATTATATTTAATTTAAAATAAATCAACTTCACTGTATCCCGCACACAGTAGGGTAAGCAGAGGGTACCTAGTGTTAAGACACTCTGTTCCCCACTTTCTCTTGATTTCTAGAGGCATTGCATGTTAGGTGGCAGAACTCACCGCCATGTTTTGACACCAGAGCGAAAAAATGGAAATATAAACGTAAATAAATATTTCATTTCCTCAAATAAGGATCAACCCACAACCATCACATTTCACATCATGCCGCTGGTGCACAAAGGCCTATATAATTAAAACTATATTTTTAAAAACATAGAATGGTGATTGTATGGCTGACTCACTTTCTCTCACCTGTGGATTGAGAGGTGCATAAAAAATTCTTAAAGATTAATCTTAATAAGAAATTATTATATTCTTATTAAAAAATTTTTTCCTACTCAAATCTGAATTTTAATATATGTGTATGAAACTAACAAAACTAAAAACAAAAGATGTATTGTTAAATTATTAAGAATAATTAAAATAAAAAAATAATAAAAAAGGAAATAAGCATACTTTTAAAGAGTGTTTTTCTAAGAGTAACTTAGGAAAGGCAGCTCCATTAAATAGAATACTAATCTTGTATAATAAAATATTTGGAAGGGCTGGTTTAGATATATTCATCAACCTATATCCACTTTTAAACCGCGAACAAAAAAATATTATAACCTAAATTGCATTCCTCTGAAATAATTATTGATAAGTCGGAAATGATTACCTTTTTGTTTTGTTTAAAAATTACAAAATTTTTTGTTTTGTATTAATTTATTTTGTTGTTCTTTTTGTTTTCTTTTACTGTATAAGTTTTAAGTTTTACTGTTTAAGTTTGTCTTGTCAAGTTAGCCTTTAAGTGCGTTATACAATTTATTTTATAGTCTGTTAAGCTTGTCTCTTGTTTTTTCCATTGCAATTATTATTGTATACAATGTTGGCTTCCTATAAAATAAAATAAAATAATTAAGCAAAGACGTATATTTATATAAATAAAAAAACTTTTTTTATTAAACCACTAGACTGAACGATGAAGTGAGAAATTCTTTATCGTAATCACTATGTTCAAATTAAGTGTAGTAAATTTAGTTTTGTCTCTTGTATATTGGCAAAACTAAAATGAAAAAATTTGGATTACACAAAAAAAAACAAAAAATCTATGAATACTTTTAGCTTTAAAATGCACATTAATGCAAGGCAAATTCAATAGAATTTGCTTTACGCTGGAGACATTTTTTATATTATATTTTGTTAAATATTCAATAGTTAAATGAAACACCTATACCAGCTGCTACCAATATACATTATATTACCATTATGTTAGGTCTGTTCATAATAACCATCAAGCATTGGACAAAGTGTTTGCTTCTACTATGTTAGAAAATGGTATAAGTGCTTAGATAAAGTTTCATAAATAGAACAATAATGAATATGGGCGTTTAACTCATTTACTAGATGAAGATTAATATCATAGAACAGAATCACTTTAACTCTTCACAATTTATACACATACACACACATATACACTCCACGTAGGTATCGTGTTTTTTTTTTATTTAAAATAATACGCGACCACTTTTAGAATTTTTTTTACACACGGTCTAACTTTATACAGAAAATATAAGCAAGTCCACACAGTTAAGCGTAAATATTAATACATATACGCCTTAAAGGTGGTGTCATGATTAAAATGCGTGCAAAGGACGTACCTACATCCATAATGAAAGTACGGACGAATGCCTGACTTTTGCTGTTCCTTAAACGTAGCTCTCTTTTATGATCCGATTATACACACGTAAACTATTGTACCAAAAATCACAACACAATTCTACTAGAGAAACAAAGAAAATATTGAAGAACTTCAATAATTGGCATTCACGAAGAAAATGGCGTCATATCAAACTAATCACGGAACAAGGTACAATTTCGTCATATTCAAGAACATTGTAAAGTTGGGATAAAAATTTTGCAAAATGGATAGATAACTTAAAAAGTAATTTTGGTTTAAAAATTACTTACTTTGAATATGAATTCCAAAGAAAATCATCCAAAAACTTATAGGACTGATGACAAGGCACTCCACTCACCGTTTGCAAAACCCAGACTACCCAGATCACGTGACCAATGGAGTTGCCATTATAACTTAAAATATTTCAAGTAACTAAAGAAAACTATTCACTTTCAGTAATTTATTGAAGAAAATAGTTACTGTTAAAAATCGGAAGTGGTTAGCGTTTTTAAAAAAAACTCGATAAAAACAAATCGTCTATATGTTTCTAACGTATTTGGAAAGAGATTCTACATAATTCCAATAAGTGATTCAATAACAACGAATGAACTTTATTGTGTTAACCCTGGACAGCATCACCAGACGGGGAGGGGCGAGAGTAGCTCGCCCTTGAAGAGAAAATACGAACTATGATGGGCACTCGTAAAGGGTTGTCGATCGCAGGTAAATGCGTACTTTGTACAGGGGCGGTTCGACCGTTGGGTCCCGTCGAACGGAGGCGTGAGCGTGCCGTGAGATAGGACTTGCCTCGCCGTCTCTTACGGCGGGTGAGACTGTGGAGTGGATCCTGCCCATGTATTAGGAATGTGCGACTGCCGTTCTGTTCGTTGATGAACAGTCGTTTTGCTCTTTCGAGCAGCTGAGAGCATGCTGAATGAACGTAGTGAATTGAGCTATAATGCCAGGTATGAGATAGGTGACTGGAGAGTCATCTGCTTTGATGAGTTTAGCGAACTTTTTCCAATTTATGATAGTTTTTGTGGGTGGCCCTGAAGGGGAGTCTATGCCAAGTTTGAAAACTACTGGGCGACTGTCTGAGTCTAGTTCTGATAGTGATTCTATATGAATGTCATTTGTAGAATTGGTTTTGCATGTGAGAGATAGACTGAAGCTATGATGATTGGCTGATGGCCTGTAAGGAAGAGTGCCATAGGTGGGTCTAATGTGACACAGTGGAGTGTCTTTTTGAAATAAATAAGCGTGCCTCCGCCTCTAATGCGAGTCTGTCGTTACGAATGAATCTGTAGTTTTCATACGCGAGAAACGCGAGTCAGCGGGCAATGAAGTATTGCTATTAAAAACCGCCATTTACAATGTTTAAAAATGGTTGTAAGACAAGTAAAAATAGTTAACCTTAGATAAAACTACTATACAACGCAATTTATTATTAGAGTGCACTAAGTATTCAAATAATAGCAACATATTTAGATATTTGACAACTAATGTATATAGTTGTCCAGTCATAACAAGTGACATAGTCTGTTGTCAATTGACATTTAAGAGTTGACATTGACGTTATTCACGCCTGTACGTCGCATCGTATTTCCTTAATTTAAGACTAACCAAAAATATATTTATTACATGAATGTAGCGTAAACATATATACATAATATTTTTCGTCGGTTGGTCGGTTTTTTACATTATTATCATAAGTTATTTATTTTCATATTTAGTAATATAAAATAAAACATGCCTACAATATCAGTTAAACGTGATTTACTTTTCGATGCACTTGGAAAAAGCTATAGTAAGTATTCATAAGTCATATATCATTCATATCTTATTTATTTTTTAATGAGTATTACCTTACAGGTGATGAAGAATTTCAAAATTTATGTTTTGAATTTGGCTTAGAATTGGATGAAGTGGTGAGATTTAGTTCCTTGATTTGCAATATTTTCTTAAAAAATGTATTATGTAAAGTTTATGTTAAATATTACTTTAATGATCAATATCAATATGACTTCAGACTACAGAGAAACAAATGTTAATGAAAGAGCAAGGAGATCAAGCTGGTGCTGGTGTATCAGAAGATATACTTTACCGTATTGATATTCCAGCTAACAGATATGACCTGCTGTGCCTTGAGGGACTTGTAAATGGGCTTTTGGTTTTCCAAGGAAAGTAAGTAATTTACCACAAATTAATATTTATTTAGATATTGTGTGCAGTGTCACAGTGTCTCACTGTGAAGGGGCTAGTTGTGAGTTTGATCTCCACTTCGATGAATAATTTTCATTTCCCTGCTATGCAATAAATATATTGAATTCAGGCCTAAAATGAGAAAGAGTGATTTAACAAGCCTCTTATGTAGTTAATCTGCTCTCCTTACATACTTAAATAATAATTAAACCGATTATTAATATTAAAGATTTATCTCCACATAGAAAGGATCCTCCATTATACAACCTCAAGAAATATGAAGATTGTTATTCCCTTCATTTAACACCTGCAACATCTCAAATTAGACCTTATGCAGTAGCGGCAGTACTAAAAGGTGTTTCCTTCACTAAGGATAGCTATGACAGCTTCATTGATTTACAAGTATGTCATTTTTATTTTTCAAGTTAGTAGGTCTGTTAAGTTTTATTTTTTAAATCAATGTAATATTATTTATATAAAAATTATATTTTTCTTATAAAATCAAGATATCCAAATGCTATTATATCACTAAATACAGCATTCTTTATTTAATACTATCAGTATCTCAAATTAAAAATATATATATTACTATAAATATTACTTGATCTGTTTGTAACATTCCTAAATGTATCACATTTTTTTTATTAAAGTTGGTGATAAATCATATAATACTTTTGTTTTTGCAAATTTCATGATATGAATTCCTAAATCAATTGAGTAAAAATTAATCTTTTAAAATGCTCCAATTGTCTTTAGTAATTTAATAGATCAATGTAAGTTTCTTAGTTATACATCTGATAGCATTCTACGTTTTAATAGTTTAAAATTTTTTATTGTTGCCCAATGTATTAATTTGAAACATTTATATAAATTTATGGCAAAAAAATGGGTCATAGCATATTTTATTATCAGCTTCACATTGTATCCCGCATACGGCAGGGTAGGCAGAGTTTTAAAGAAATTAAAACAAAATTATAGAAAAAAGGATAGAATATACCAAAAACTGGATCAACAAAAACTAATAATATTGATTGATTTAAACAAATTTACAAAATAATTTACTAATATCTTTTTTTCAGGACAAATTACATCAAAATATCTGTAGGAAAAGAACACTAGTAGCAATTGGGACTCATGACCTAGATACAATCCAGGGACCATTTGTATATGATGCTTTACCGCCCAACGAAATAAAGTTCAAAGCCTTAAATCAGAGTAAAGAGATGACAGCTCCTGAATTAATGGAATTATATTCAGTAAATGTTCAATGAAAATATATATATTTTGCAGCATTTTTTTATTTTTAGGGTAGGCTAAGGAAAGCTATTGTTGAAAATATTTATTCCCCAAAATTGAATTGAATGGAATTGGAACCACAACCTGTTCTACTGCTATTTTTCTACAATGATGATGCAGTCTTGTATGGATTAGGCCGTCGTGGCGCAGCAATACAAGGGTGTGACTGTAACGCGACGGTTGTGGGTTCAATTAAACATACAAAAAACAATAAATAAAATATTTATTTAAATTCATATTTTCATTTCTTCGCTCTAGTGTCGAGGCAAAAGCGGCGTTGAGTTCCGCCACTCAATACGCAATGCCTCCAGAATTCGGCGGAAAGTGTGGAATGGAGTGTCTAACACTAGGTTCCCTCTGCCTATCCTGCTGTGTACGGGATACTCATGTGCATGAACCTGATTTATTTATTTTTTATTTTGATTAACAAAATACTTGTTCCATGCAATTTTTATTTCATGGTATAAGTGTTATATTTTAATTTATTATATTTTTATGAGTGATATAATAAAATAACTAAATACATAATTTAAAAATGATTCTTCATTTACAGAGTCATCCCCAATTGAAGCAATATCTGGGTATCATTAAGGATAGTCCGGTCTATCCGGTTATTAAAGACAAAAATGGTGTAGTTTTGTCCATGCCCCCAATAATTAATGGAGACCACTCAAAAATAACACTCAATACTAAAAATGTTTTCATTGAGTGCACTGCTACTGATCTCACTAAGGTAACATTTATTTTACTATTCTATCAAAGTTCCCAGCTTTGCCCACTTTTTATTATTTAATATTATTGTGTATAATTGTATGTAGGAACATTTGGTTGCTTATTTTAGTATTTTATCTATAGGTACAGTTGCACTTCATATACTCCGTAAATCGTATTTGAAATATAAGCATTTAACAATCGCTTTTACACTCATGCTTATGCCAATACACCATAACGGCTACAAAATAATAATGCTACGGAAAATGTTTCTCTTCCCAGGCTATAGTAGTACTGGACACTATAGTGTGTATGTTCTCCGAGTACTGCACTAACAAATATGAAGTGCAACAGTGCAAGGTGTTCGCGCCGGACGGCACCTATCAGCTGTACCCGCAAATGGAATATAGATATGAAATGATCAGTGTTGACAAGGCTAACAAGTATATTGGGATTGAGTAAGTGCTTAAAAAATTATTTATGAGTTACATTTTCTATGATATAGTCTTTTGTAGGAGATTAGAGTGAAGAAAATTTAAAAAAATTCTTAAGCAAAGATTGTCTTGTTAGTTATAAACATATTAGAAAATTAATAAATTTCTTACTTTATTAATTTATTTAAATTTTTAAAAAAGCAAAAATAACATTAAGTCTAATAACAATTTTTACAAAAATTAAAATTAACAAAAATTATTGCATATCATTACTTTGTATAAAGAAATTATTAATATCCATCACTAATATTTTGTTAGTCTTTGATCTAACTTTCATACTCACTATTTTTTTATCACTTACTTGATAGTAATTATCAATAGTTAAATATAATAGGTAGACCATTAATTAGCTTCACGCTGTATCCCGCACACAGCCGGGATTTTAGCCGTGTGGTTCCGGCTTAGAATAGGATCACCCTGGTACTGTCGGTGTCGTAAGAGGCGACTAAAGTACGTGTGGTAGAGTCACATCGCCAGTAATGGCAACGCGCATGGGCAGACTCGACCGGATTAATACCACCCCCGACATTTAAAACCGGCGTGAAGTAGTGGCTCTTGCTACTGCGTTTCGCATTAGGTAATGCCGGGCCCCGGTGCCCTTCATCTCCACCTTAAAGGCTCGCAACGCACCTGTGGCTCCTCTGGTGTTGCATGGGGTCGTGGGTGGCGGTGATCACTTACCATCTGGTGACCCGAACGCTCGTTTGCCTTGTCCTCTCCCATAAAAAAAAAAAAAAAAAAAACAGCAGGGTAGGTAGAGGGAACCTAGTGTTAAGACACTCCGTTCCCCACGTTCTGCTGAATTCTGGAGGCATTGCGTGTTGATTAAATATATATTTGTATAAAATTGATTTAAAAATAATCCCTCCTCATTTCTCGCGCCGTTTCTTCTTAGGTCTGAGAAATTACCTTTAGTGAATTTGTGGTAAATTATTTGACGTTCAAAATATGGAACATGTGACTTTTTATTTTGAATAAAATGATTTCACTTTGAATTTCTAGTGTCCCTGGCGATCACCTGGCCTCCCTCCTGTCTCGCATGTGCCTCCCGAGCACGCACACTGGGGGGTGCGTGCGCGTGCGCGTGCCGCCCTCGCGCCACGACGTCATACACGCCTGCGACCTCTATGAGGACGTCGCCATTGCGTATGGGTAATTATTGTTTATTGTTGTTATAACTTTAATAGATTGAGGCCATTGTGGTGCAGTGGTACAGCTTTTCACTATAACACATTGATTGTGGGCCAGATTCAAAACTCAAATTAATATAAGAATATTTAAACTAAAAAGAATATTACGACATTATATGTAGAATAGCCGTCTTTAAAAACAATAAAAAAGACAGCGCAGATTTTGTTTCCAAGTTAAGAGTTCTCGTCGACCGGAAACTGTATATGAAATAAAAAAATATACAAGTAAAAAAAATCCTTTCAGCTACAACAATATACAACGTCGTCCGTCCCAAGTAGTGACTTCAGGAGGGCAGGAACCGCTAAATAAGCTGAGTGAGCAAATTCGGCAAGAATGTGCGCACGCGGGATACACTGAAACGCTGACTTTCACACTTGTATGTAATATTGAATATTATTGGATTAGACACTGCTATCGTGACTCCTAAGTAAGCGTAAACCGGTTGTGGGTTCGACTCCTACTCAGAGGAATGAAGTAATGTTATTTCCCCGCCTCAGTAAGACAAAGCACGACGTTTAATCCCACCGCTCAACACGCATTGTCTCGAATTCAGGGAATTCTATCATGCAATAATAAAATTACATTATAATTAACTGATCTTTCTAGACCTTTCTTTATATTGGGCAAGATGGAATCAATATTAAATTTATATCTTAAAAGTAAACGGTTTAGACGTCTTTTTAACAGAATCGGAAAAGTATTATACAACTAGATTTTTTTAGACAATTTTATTATGGTTATAAGGCAACTCTGTTAAATTGAAATTTTAAAATGTATTACTTTATTTTATTAAATTGTTTTCTAAATAAATATATATAAAAGGACATGTTCCCACTGACTAAGGTGCGACGCGCGCACAACCGTACCCGCTGGGCGTAGAAATGTGAAATTTAGACATGTTTATTTTTGGGATTTCGAAAACAATTTACCGCAAAGGAATGAAATAGGGGTTGAAAGGTTGTATGGATTTTTTTAAAAAATCAGCACCAATTTTTATATAATTTGAAATTTAGACTAAAAAATATTTTTGAAATTTATATATATATACTAACTAAATATAAATTTTCAGTGTTCCAGAGAAGATATAGCCACAAAACTAGGTCGTGCTATTGAAGATGTTAAAGCTGTCCACATTTCAAACCCAAAAACCCTAGAGTTTCAAGTTGTACGCACTTTACTATTACCAGGTCTCCTTAAGACGATAGCGGCTAATAAGAAAATGCCATTGCCATTAAAACTATTTGAAATCAGCGATATTGTGGTCAAGGATGAACAAGCAGGTGTGTTATAAAATATAAGTATGAAAATAAATATCTTTATAACTTTTTTAGCTTTTAAGCTGTATCCCGTATGTTGCAGGGTAGGCAGGCCGTTTCAATGTGTTGGTGTTTTATTTTTGTTGGTTTTACTTTTACGATTGTTGAAATTGCAAAAGCAAGCATTTTGACGCGAATCAAATTAGTGTACCTACTCAATAATGTACAATCGATAATCGTTAGTCAATATATTATCTTTATTGCACCGATAAACACTAAAAATAATCTACTCCTTCAATTTAATAGTAAAAACTTACGCTATAAACATATACAACACAGTTATATATGGATACCGCAGAAACAAAGACAAACTATAAATATATGGAATCTGATTCTATCAAATTTTTTTGCGAAGAACTGTGGCTATGGAAAATAATGCATTTTAAACTGATTCAAATTGAAAAAATATTTTTGTATTGAATAGTCTGTAGACTATACATGCAGTCAGAGCTATTTCGAACACTAAGAGTATGTCACAATTATTCAACTCTTAGTTACTTCATTAGACCACGCGAGACCGCAGGTAAATGTTAGTGCAGAATAAAGGCTGAAACAATTAAAATAAATAATGTTAACTTAACAGAAACTGGAGCCCGCAACTATCGTCACCTAAGCGCGGTGTACTGCGGCAAGGCGGCCGGCTTCCAATACGTGCATGGGCTTTTGGACCGCGTCATGGCGTTACTGAGACAGACATGGCATAATGAATATGGCTACTTTTTGAAGCAGTGCGAGGGTAAAATATCTTACATAGTTATGGTTTGAATTTCAACTCGATATATCCAAGAGTTCCTGAAATCTGGAACGTCTAGAACTCTAGACCATTTATCTCCAGATCACGTGGAGGTTTCAAGTTAAAATTAATAAAAAATATTTAGGTATATGGTTCCTAGGAGCAGTGAAAAAGACAAGTTTCTCAGTCAAATAAATAACATTCATGCGCCATTACGATTCAACCATTTATGCATCATTTTTATAGATATTTTATCAGAAAAAATCATTACAAAACTATATTTGCAATTCATTTTATACAAAATAATTGTATATGCCCGCAAACTTAGTAAACTTTTATAAGTTGTACTTTCCGTTGACCCACAATGCTGAAATAAGTACGCAAGCCTGGGTGGACGAGTCCCACTCTCACTTAACTGGGTTTTTTCCACTTTAAACGTAACGCACCTGCAGCTCCTCTGGTGCTGCACGGGGTCGTGGGCGATGATCACTTACTATCAGGTGACAAAACTCCTTGACCTTGCCCATAATGAAAACAGGAGTAGAGAGGGAGCAGTTGGATAGGATATGTTAGATATTATCTCGCTCGTTTAGTTTGCCATAGCGTGACTCGCCTAGGCATCATAATCTAGCAATCTTACATCAGACAGATCTTACATTATTCAACTCTTAACGTTTGACAATTTGGTTAGTGACTTTAGGGGCATTAAGTTGTGTGTAGGAGAGTCAGTCGGAGAAATGAAAATAGTGCAAAATATAATATATAAATATTTAAGCATGGATGAGATAAGATAACGTTCAATTTTTTTATACGTTTTCTCAAATATTTTTCGATCTTTACCATATAATTACATTAATCAAATGTTAAAAATATTCAATAAATATTGTCGGTTTATTAATCGATAATTCTTGCTAATTTTTGGTTGCGGTAATTAGTATAAATCTCCCTAGAGATACCAACATAAGTAAATTATAAAAAGTGTGTAAGACTTGACGACTTTCGCCTAACCGATAATTTACTGTTTTGCACGCACTCAAGGAAACTGGCTTTGCGGGCATATATTAACATTTTTGTAGGGTGTTTTAAAATAAAAGAATTTAATTTCAGACCCAGCGTATTTCCCTGGTAGATGCGCCGAAATCATTCTTCGTGGTGCAGTCATCGGAAAAATTGGAGTTATCCATCCTAATGTCTTAACTGCCTTTGAATTAACTAACCCATGCTCCGCAGTAGAGTTCAATATTGAACCATTGTTATGAGGTCAAGTTTACTTTGATTTAAGAACTAGGCCAATGTTAATAGTAACCTACTTTATTAATCTAATATGTTCTTAATTATTAAAAATGTAAATAAACAGCATTTTTACGTACAATAATCTAAGATCTTTTTATTATATTAATCCTCAAACATTTATAAATTAAGATTTTTTTTTATATAAAATAAAAAAATATATATATTAACATTCAATTTATTTATTGTATGTAACCAACATCACAAATAGTAAAACTATATAAATACATTTTTACACACATCATATATAAATATAAGTAGACGTTAAATTTTAAAGAACAACGATTTAATCAATTCCAACGTTTTATATACAAATTACAATTTAACAAACACAGTAGTGATATAATGACGCTTAAATTAAAATTCTGAGGCCAACTCGTAAAACTGTCGCATACTAAGTATTTTCCGGTATCTATTGAGTCGCTTTGTATTATATACACATTAAAAAAAATTATACTTTACAATTTAAATAGGCATAAGATATAAATATTTGTTATAGAATTACAAAGAGTGAGGCTAGTCGTCGCGCAGGGGCACTAAGTTTGGACTGTAAACCGACTGGGCGTGGGTTCGACCGCACTTGACGAAATGAAATATTTATTTAAAATTTATATTTCCATTTCTTCGCTCTGGTGTCGAAGCAAAGGGCGGCATTGAGTTCCGCCACTCAACAGGCAATGCCTCCAGAATTCAGTGGAAAATGGGGAACGGAGTGTCTACTCGTATACACTAGAATCCCTCTGCCTACCCTGCTATGTGCGGACTACAGCGTGAATTAATTAACGTAATTATTTTAATTTACAAAGAAATTCGAGTTTCACATTTAACAAAATGTCGACGTTAGCTTAATAAAATATTGTAATTTCTGAAAAAAATAAACGAGCCAAAATGTTTATCCTAGGAGTCCATAAAAACCTGTTTATTTTGAGATAAATTATAAATCAAATGATGACCAAATGGTACAAATAATTTAATGTAAAATATTCGAGAATATAACTAAAATGATAAGAATTAATTCTATTAAATTTTTTTAGTCAACGATATTATGAAAATATATTATTCGATTGTTTCCTGTTTAAATGTTTTATACATCTGTATAAATTTTCTTAGGTACATGTTTCATTTTATAAAAATATGTTTTTGAAGTATCCTAATATTAATTGAAGAATATAGATAACTTGAAAGGCCAATATGCATATACATAATATTTGTAAGGCACATGAATTTTAATTGACTGTGTCATCACAGAAACCATAAAGAACCCAACAAATTAGTACGTAATTTTTTTATGGTTTTGTTTTTAGATAAAGACAATTAAATCATCGTCATCAAAGAACAAAAAAAATTGCGAAAATCATAAAAATACTACGAAAATTATTATGTTAATTTAATAAAATGGACTCATTATCCAGTTTTTTTGAGTGATATTATATATTTTTACCTAGCCTCTTAAACAGAAGAAAACCGCATGGAGGAGGCATGCTGCGGTTCCGACACGAAAAACTTAAATATTATTCAAAATTTTATCATCTATTTATTACAATAAATGATTTTGTTAATAAAAGCCACAACTTACATTCAGTTAATAAATAGCATTTAGGCGAAATTAAAACACATTTTAAAGTATTTTCTCAATACCCTGGTCTTCCTGTTGACATGAGGTTCATGCTATGAAATGTTTAACTTTATAAATATATGGTTTTTCTAGTATTTTTTTTGAGTATCAAAATATTCAAATGTAGTATGATTTCCGCAATTATGTAACGGCTTCTAAACCTTTCTGTAAATAAAGGTGGGATGACATGTCACAATATAATATACCATAGTCATTATTATTAGTGTCAAGATCAATCAGTTATATTTATAATACTTATGTAAACACATATTACTAATACTCCATATTTTTAAATACTGGATTTTGTTCTAATATGGGGACTTAGTTCACTTACAAAAATTTTATTTATACAAACATGCACTTAATAAATACTTGGTATTTATAAATACACAATTATGTATCCCATACGTGAATATTGCACATTTAAACATTCAATTTATTAATAGATGTTTTTCAAATAACATTACTTAATTTTTACATTATCCAATTGTTTTTTGTTTACTTTCCCACGAGTAAATAAGACACTTCAGGTCATTTTTTTATTAAATTATCTTAAACTAACACCTTATAAAAGAGGATTTAGTGATGTTTAAAATCTTTAGAAATTTTAATGTAATGTATCTAAATACTGTTGAGTATATCAATGCCTTAATTGCAATACTGTCATAGTTTTATTACAATACTTATATATTTGTATCTATAATGATATATCTGAAAATATGTCCTAATCCAAAAAGGGATCTAAAATTGAAATGCAAATATTTAATGCCATCTAATAATGATGTATATTGTTACGAGAGGGACGGATAACCAAGCTGCTTTGTTTAGTTCAGGGATGTTATGGAGCTTCATAACTATAATTAAACCGAAATAAAAGTTTTGGATAATTTAGTATATATCCATAGCCTAAACGGTAATTGCTGACAGGTTTTATTATTTAGCTTTTAGTTTGAAGTAGGGATAAAATCTTTTGTTACTATATGTCTCTAACATCCCTGGTTTACATACAACCAATGAATTTAATCAAGTAATAATTCTATTTTGAACATTTTTTGCAACTCTGCTCTTTTAAAGTCTGGGGCTATAATGAATGGACACAAATAAAATGAGAGTTCTTTCAGATTTGGAGCACTAGTTTTGATTACTTTAGCAACTTGCATGGTGACATGATGGCATCTAGAGAGACTTAGATATGTCAAGTTTTGGAATATGTTATGTGAAAAATATGAAAGTAAAGCATTAGTTGAGAAATAACCGTGACGTAATTTAAGAGATCTCAAATTTTTCAGTCTGTAAAAATGGAGCAGACTGGAATCAAACAGTGTTTTGCATGTCATGATATGCAAAACTTGTAATACTTTACATTTGGATATAGACGATATAATATCATCATTCAATGTGTCACCATAAATATGCAAAGCTCTTAGTGAATTCTGTTTTGTTCTTAGTAGTGATTCAAGAAAATCTGCTGGAATATTTTTCATCTTCTCCATATTTATACTAACTAAATTCACACATTGTAACATGCTGTATAAGCTGCTGTGTGTCAGTGCAAAATTGGACAGTATAAGAGTTTCTAAATACTTTAACTTTT
>JBAIZZ010000043.1:82704-124569 GCA_037355905.1 Heliconius aoede
CCCCCCGGACCTGGCGCACCTCAACCACCCCCTGTTCAAGGCTAAGGCAAAATAAACAAGTGAATAATATTTAGTATGATTTGTTGTTTGTTGTTTCATTGCTATTGTCCTACACATTTTTTCAAGTAGAACAGGCAGGCGTTGGAGCAGCACTCCTTATGATTCATGCACTGGAACAATCAATACATTATTTATTAGTAATATAGATATTGTACTCGTAACTGTATTACAGTTATGAAAATATTACGTTTGACCTAATTTTGGATAGTCGTGGTTTCCAATTGACAATGGACTCTAACATATATTTGTAGGTATTAATAAATTTTAAGAGTTTATAAACAAAATTTAAGAAACATCAAAAAGAAATGATGAACGTATATCTAGAGTTTATTGTATATGACATTGTATACCACATGAAACTGGGTAGGCAGAGAGAAGTGTTAAGATACTCCGTTCTCCATTTTCTGCCGAAATCTAAAGGCATTGCGTGTTGAGTGGCGTAGCTCAACACTAAATAAATAGATCATTTCATAGATCATCAAAACAAATAATAAATAGATCATTTACCCAAGCGGGAAACGAACCCACAACCGTTGCGTTTACAGTAACACTATTTTCAAATGCAAATAAATGCAAATTATTGTTAGCACTTTTAATATTGTTACGAGATATCATTTTTAATTTAATCACAGAAAGTAAAACAATATTATTTACTTAAGTACACATTTAGCGGACATTGACACGACGTAATACTTAACCTGATTTGGATCACTTAGCAAGTTTAGATATTTATAAATTACTAGCTGCCTAAGCGCTTGTTATATTAAAGGCAAATCACACAATCTTTTCATATATTGTAGCCTATATGTTATTCTAATGCATTATATTAATGTAAAGTTTCATCAAAATCGGTTCAGTAGTTATTGCGTGAAAGTGATGCAAACATCTATCCTCAGAAACTTTCACATTTAGTTCAGTTCAGCTTAGTTTTTAATTCCCATGAATTAAACATTTATATTATTTATTAGTAGATACACAATGACAACGTGAACGCACAAGTAACAAAGAGAACAATAAACCCTGCAGATGCAGGCATATGCCTGTATGATTTAAATAAATTAGCATATTTTAAAATAACAAATTGCAACTATTGTATTTTATGATAACAGAAATTAAATAATAACATTTACGTTCAATTTATACGAAAGGAAAAATCTAATTGACCTTCAATAAGATCATTTAATCTGAGAAAATTACTATATTTATATCTTATATGTAATATATATTTTCTTTCCTTATTACTATTTAAGCGATTTTCATTTTTATATATAATTCAATTAAAACAATCAAACAAAATAACAACTTACAAATTGACCCGGCTTAAGGCATTCCACTTTCGAATTTGTCTCCGAAAGCTCTTCCGGTTCTACCAATTTATTGTCAACGCCATCTTTAGACACAGCTTCTGGAATATCCTTGACACTTTCAAAGCTCCTAGCCTTTATTAAATATGTAGAAACCTCGATAAGTAATATGGAGGAAATTATTAATATAATAATTGTACGATTCATGTTTGTTTAGTTAAGTTCTGACAGGTCCCGACGCGAAGTGGTCACTGGTGTGTGGACAAGCGTGAGCTGCGTTATATGTAACCTGCACATGTGTCTCACATCTAAACCCGCATTAAATTACTGTGCGCTAAGCAATTCCGATAAAAACAACATTACTGTTGGTGACACAGGACGATTGTTTTTTTTTAAATTATTTTTTCCTTATTTGTGATTTTTTTTATTATTTAATTTATATTTAATTTATATAGTTTTGTTTATTTTATGTGTTTTAATATAATTATTCAGGTAATAGCTTATTTTTACAGTTTATTCTTATTTAGGACTAAACGATTCGTTCTCGGCTTCCCCCGCTTGTATTACACAATTATAAAATTAAAATCATACATTCATCAACTTTAGCTTAAAACTAAAGTTTCAGCCAATTCAATAAAACATTAATTTCGTAGCAATATTATCGTATTGTTTATATTGACAAAACTATTTATTAATGAATCGATGTACCTTAATAAAACAAATATGAAATGTTGAAGTTTGTCAAAATATAATAGTGAAAACTGCACTTCAAACAGTTGAGCCGTTAGGTTAGGTAGGTGAGGTTAGCGTTAATAAACGAACAGACAAACAGACAAAAAAATAAAAATCGTTATTACATTGCTAAAGTTACATTAAACATGTTTTCTCGTATTATATCTTAGATATACAGACATCGATCTGTTACGATTTTTATTTACGTATAGATTATACGGTAAAAACTCGATTATTATATTATATGAATTATTATATTATGCAATCTACTACAATGAAACCAAAGAAAATTTATATACTTAATTTATACATATGTGTATAAATCGTATTTTGGATAATGTTAATAATTTATTAATAAACGTTGATTTTTGTTGATATTACTTGTTGCTTTTAATAGACATATAACAGTTTTGTGCTACATATGCACAAAATCAGCTTTTCCTTATTGATTCGATTATCCGAATAGTCATTCGACACACGACAACAATTAGTCCGGTTAATCGATTTTCTACTGTGTATATTATTTCCTCGTTGATGGGATTTACGAGTAGTTATAATATTGCGTAAGTTAATATATAAAGAAGATACGTATTGTGTTCCTACATCGCCTTAAAAATATAAGTGTTCTAGAATTAATATTACACACATTGTAACAGGATAAAGTTTGAAATTGTGACATTATAAAACCTATATATTACGATATTATATAATTAATTATTATTATTGTTAAACTTAAATATATTTTAATATTTTTTATTTGAATTGATTTGAATTCGAGAACTTTTCATCAGAGGTTGTAAAGAAAAAATAAATAAATACTAATATTTTTTAATTCCATGATAAAATATGCTGCTCTAAATATACAAAAGAATCACTGAGCCTTACGCCCGTATCGATATACCGACGTACTTGCATAATTAAAATAAAGACACGACACCATAAAAATTCCACGATATCATAAAAAGAAAAAAACTAACAAAATCCTTTCGCACCAGCGACTACTTACAATTCTCATCAGGCGTATCAAATTCACTTTCTAGTACTTAGAATAATACGCTGTTAAAATAAAAGAGAAAATTAAAAAGCGTAGAAGATATACTAAGAAGTCATAGCGTAAATTTTCCTTATTATTTATCAATTAAAAAAAGCAAGGCAATTTAACGGATCGTCAACATGATAAATAAAATTTTATCAGGCGTTAATAATTTAATATAAAAATAGATTAGTTATGTCGGTTATGTTAAAATATAACAGTTAGCAGTTTTATAAGTTAATAAAAAGAGTTTAATCTAGCTAATTAAATAAATTACTCAAATGTACAAATAAAAAGTAAGTCTGAGATCTCGAAAATTACAAAAACAAAAAATTTTGGCACTCATTCAAAGGTTCATAGTTTTATAAATAAAATACACTATACAAGCAGATTATATTTATTTATATAAATCTTATATCTAAATTCCAAAGTTGTTAAACGTATTGCTGAATATCGGTACAACAGAAGGACTGGAGTCTTTGTGCTTCGGGCGACCGCTTAACAGTCCTCCCAGGCCCTGGTTGGGACCCAAAACCGTAGGAATGTTACCCAAAGGATTGTTTAATAATTTTGGAAGATTCAAGAGCTTTCCTAAAACGTTTTTGCAGAAAGCGTCAGTTATCCTGTCGGCCATGTTACCCCACAGTCCCATTTGACAAAATCTGCAAAATATCAATAATATAGTTTCTGGTAGAAATACAAAACAAAGTGTACAAACTTCAGACATTACGTTCCCTACTTTCTGACCAATATTGGAGACACTGCGTGGTGAATAGCGGAACTCGCCATAGCTCTGTGTCTTTATACAGGAGCAAAAAAATTAAAATATTTAATTACCCCGAGTAGGAATGGAACCCGCAACCGTCAATCTGCCAACCTACCTGAAATTTTTATCCATAGTAACCCTATCAGTTATTTTGAGATATTGTTCGCCATCTTGCGAGAAAGGAAGAAAACCGAAGATTTTAGTTTGATTCTTTTGCGTCGGCTTTTGTCGGGCGAATTTTGTAATAAGATTTAAAAAGGAATCTCTTGTTTTCGCGTCCATTTGTGATATGTTGCCTTCTACGGAGTTGCCGTCGTCGTCTAACGGCTCGAAGAGGTACGCCAGCTCGTCGCCGTGGGCTGGGCCTTTAGGTTTTTTATTATTTGTCTGTGATTGTGGATCTGAATTTTCTGAAAAAATTTTTACCATTTTAAATAGATTTTAAAGAAAATCTGGAAAAAAATATTTGTAAGCTTTTCTATTATTCTGCAACCAAGACTTGATAACTTCCACACTGCAGTGAACAATACAAGCGATATTTCTACCTAACTCAACGTCAGCTTACAGTCCCTAATAAGCCAAATGAAGTCATACTTTATAAACACTATGATAACAAAAAAACCTCTACTCTAACTAAAATAAAAAGTTCTCTACGTTTTAAGATTTTCTTTAGTTTAAAAAAGATACCTAAATCATTATTTAACAAAATACATTTTACTTACGTGTAAGAGCAAGTCCTGGCAAGAAATATGATCCCTTGGTAAGATTTCCAGTGTGCTCAAAGCTGTAGAGGAAGGCCGGCGCGCCCGCACTCCACGACCGCACAGTCTGGTACGCGGGGAAATTGAATAGGGCGTCGCCTATAGACAAATTAAAACAAATTGGTATACAGTTTTATTAAGAAAATAATATCTTTTTGTATTTTATATACATTGTTGTAGTATCTGTGACAGCATAGAAACAGTCCGCGAGGTCTAACCCGAGCTTTGCTTTAGTGTGAGTGTTCATCACATACAGTGTAGGTGTGACAACGGCTATCAAGCGTGAAGCATCTCTTGCTCGGCTGACAACCCGCCTACACCTCTTGTGCTGATAGCAACGTCATTTATTTAATTCAAAACTATGTACTGTTATTTTTTATTTTCACCCAACAATGGCCACAATGGCGTCTAATATATTCACAGATTTTTTTTAAATCACTCGATTTTTAAAAATCATTTTTCTTAATCTATGTACATATGAATGTGTATGTGTTTAGAAATAAACGAGGGGTGAGTTTTTCGGATGGATATTGAAGGGGTAAAATTCCTTTGAAATTCCACGCAGCTGTTACAATTTTTTATTATTGGTAAAGTCCAGGTAAAACTTTTAGAACCGCCTTGTGCTTTTAAGATTAAGCCAACTTTGAAAAGCTGTATTTGAATTAATATGTGAATGAATACCGATTAATATACATTTATTTTAGAAATTATATACACATGAGGCTGTCATGGCGCAGCGGCACAAGGGTGTGATTGTAACTCTGCGGTTATCATAAAGAATTTTATGATTTGTCATAAAATATGATTTATATATATTTATTGTAAAACTTACCAGGGTGACATGTTCGCATTGGCGACAAAGCCCTCAAATTTTGATTTAAAAAAAAAAAAAAAAAAAAACTCTGCGGTTATGGATTCGACACTAACTCGAGGAAGTGAAATATTTATTTACGTTTATATTTCCATATCTTGCTCTGGAGTAGAGACTAAGCGCAGCGTTGAGTTCTGCCACTCAACACGCAACGCCTCCAGAATTCGGCAGAAAATGGATAACGGAATGTCTTAACACTAAGGTCGCTCTGTCTTCCCTTTTGTGTGCGGGATATAGCGTGAAGCTTTATCCTGCACACAAAACAGCCAAGATTTTATGCATATTGTTAAACACCTAAGATTGCTTTACTTGAACAACTATATTTTTTTCCAAATTCGGGTGATTCTCGAAGAAATCCCCAAGCACGCATCGAATAATTTTCGAGACGTTACGTGTTGAGTAGCGGAACTCAACGCAGAACTTTATCCCGTTACCAATAAGCTAAGTAATGAAAATATTAAACATTTATAATTCATTCCGAATGAGCCGAGTGAGTCTTCAATTTTATAATATTAATAATATCTATACGATAAGTTACCAGTAGCTTCAGCGATCTGGGTGAGCCCGTCAACAGCGTTCAAGGAGCTATCAAACAAGGCTTGGTAGTAGTCGGGGAGAGGTATGACACTCTGTAATCCTACTGTCTTCAAAATATTGAGGCCTTGGACTTCGTCTACCACATTCTTGAGACCCCCGATTATATCTTTCTTTATAAAATCTTTGACAGCATTCAATTGTGTTGTTAGGAATTTGCTGTATTTACCTGGAATTTGATGTAGTATTTTATTTTTATTAAAATAATCTCTCTTTCTTGTTAGTTTTTTGTGCTCAGTAGGGTAAATAGAGATAATTTAGGGTTGATATTTTACGTAATTCACTTCAAAATACCTCAATAAGTTTTAAACTTTTCGTTTGATTTTAATAACATTGCATATTAAGCATGTGTTTCTTATAAAAGTATCTATAATAATTATTTTCCTGAGAATGGATCGAGTTGACATAATTTTTATATATAATTCATAAATTAGATATATAATTTAAAAAATTGTTGTAATTTGTCTTGGCATGACATGAAAACGCTTTTTTTATTGGCTTGACCTACACGGCATAACAAAAAAACAATCTATCAATATAAGAAAGTACAAAAACATTTTTACCGAAAACAGCGTTGGAAGTCTCCGCAGAAACAACTCCTGTGAGAATGGGCACTCTTTGATGCTTTTTCTGTAAAGAATCGACGGGCTGTTCTTCAATGATGGGAGGGAGACCGCGGCTGTCGTATTTACCCTCGACACGTACTCCAGACCCTGGCACAGTAAAATTATAAATAGTTTATAAATAAATTCATTTCAGCTTCATGCTGTGAACCGCACATACCCGAGTAGGAGGAAGGACTCAGTATTAAGACAGTCGTTAAGTCTGTCACTCTGTCAACGCCGGGCTTTTTTACCTTGATGTCAGAGCGAAGAAATGAAAATATAAACGTACACAAATATTTCACTTCCTCGAGTGGGGATTGAACCCACAACCCTCCCTTGTGCCGCTTCGCCACGACGGCCTCAACCATACGTAATTTATAAGTATATTAATATTTATACGCGTGCAAATTTCGTTTCCCTTAACAAACATAAGTTTATATTCGGTTTAAGTTTATATTTATATTCGGGCGTATGCACTTATTTTGTATGAAATGAACTACAAGTATAAGTTTTTAATTATTTTTTTTTTTTTGAAATATCTATAAATTTTAAATTTTACGTTTTTTTCTTTTGTTTATGTTGTCAGTTGTCACGTCGTGTCAAACTTCTTAACTCACTTTCCGTGGACCTCCACGGGAAGTGCTCTATAGGTTTTGATTAGGCGGCGAATTTCATACAAAACATGTAATGCACAAACGATGTATCTTTTGATTGTGTTCACTTAGTTAGTTTTTTTATATATATATAATAAATTCTATGTATTCACAAAAGAATATGACATATGACCTTACCTGAACGTCCAGAAATCTCATCCAAAAACGCGCTCGCGTCTATCATACTTGTATCAATTTCTTTGTCAACCTAAACAAATATTAAATTATTAGGTAAATGGCATTAAGAACATTGAACCAACGTAGAGACGGAACTCAACACCGGAACAAGGAAATTAAAATAATTTATAACTCCAAGCGGGAATCGAACTCAGAATCGTCGCGTTTCCACCACGAGTCCAAGTTACTTAAAGATAATATACTTAAAGATCTACTTTAAGTATACTACCTGAAATATAAAATCCTTGTCTATTATTATATTGACGAAATTAATAGATTTGTAAATTAATCAATTTGCTCAATTTCTTTACAAAAAAACCAATTCAATATTTTAATAAACTATAACCAGTTTTCGACAAAAAAACTAATAAATCAAATCCCAACAAGTTATACGATACCTGTACAATTTTTTCTACGGGCATTTTCCTTAAACACAAAAGTAGACGTTCTGCTGGTTCTTTGGGACAACCTGTTTTCTCTGCTAAACTCTCCGCATGTCTTTTCGGGTTCTCCTTCACCGCCCCGGGGGACAGCGGTGCTCCGGACAGGGCCGCTACGCCAGTAGCTGATCTACCTTCAGGTGAGAGAGAGAGGAGTGACGCGGCACTGCCACCGGACCCTTGGCCCATTACCATGACACGACTTTTGTCTCCACCGAAAAATTCGATGTAATCGTCGATCTGAAAAGTAAATAAGTGAATATTTGCGTGTAGTAAAAACATATATTACATATTAATTTTCTTACTATTACAAAAGACAAAAAATGTATTTATTTATTTATAGTTTAACTTGTCCCTGTATTCTAAATTATTAAGTCCAATAAAGAAATATTTAGTTTGAATGAGTAATGTTTTTACTTACCCAGGCCATAGCAGCACGGAGGTCGAACATGCCGGTGTTCCCGGATGCATCTCTACTTCCCGTACTTAAAAACCCAAGGGAACCCAAACGATATTGAGCCGTCACTATTATAGTGTCCCTTTGGGCAAAATGCTGACCCTGTCAGATTATTACATATTTATATTGAATATATTTTTATATTAATATGTTTATTAAGAAAATGATGGTACGAGGTATGTATTAAATACCATGTATGGTATTTGGTCATAGTGGCAAGTAGTTGGCGTTTTTAATTTCAATTGGAGAACCTCTATTATCTCCAATCTGATGTTTCTCCGAATCCAATCAAAATATGCAAAATTAAATTATTAGTCGCTCTCTCATTACCCATTAAATATAAGATAATAAAAAAGGTCCAACTCGAGTCAAACTCGCCCGTCGAGGTTTCTGCACAAAAATTGGAAGTTTCGAGGTTTTTTTCAATTGCAATTTTTTTTAGTTTAGCCAGAGCCGTTTCATGGGATACTTCCCTAGAGTTTGTTTTTTTAAGGCTATTAATATTTAGGATTAAACAACAAATATTTTTTTTGAGTTTTTTTCCGGGACTAGTACTACCTGTAGATGCTAGCGACCAAATTTTATATTCCTAGGTTAACTGGAAGTACACTATTAATTTTGATTCCCTTTATAGTGTTGGAATACGCGTTTTTTCGAGAATTCATGTCTAAAATCTGTGTAGTTGTGTAGTATTGAATTTTTTCTTTAAAATGTACTGAACCCTAAAAACATAGAAGGCAAATTACACAAAGTAAACTTACTCCATATGGTGAGATTGATCCCGACCTATAGTTGCCGCCGTGGACGTAGAAAATGACAGGGCAACCTGAGATCAGAAATATACACATATGTCTACGTACGTACCCATGTTTACAATAGTAATAATATAACAATCTCAATAAACAACCAGACTTTTAGAAAAATACTGAAAAAATAAACCAACAATCTCTAACCTTCTTCTTCACCAGGCATCTTAGGGGTGAACACATTCAAACACAAGCAGTCCTCCCTTCCAATAACGCGTCCTGTTCCACTTGGGTCTAGCTGTGGACATGGGGGACAGTTTCTAGTAGCGTTCACTTCACCAGCAAGGTAACGCCGTATTGGCCTTTGGAACCTTCTCTGACCCAGAGGTGGTTCAGCATATCTAGAGTTTTATAAAAAAATAAAAAAATTATGCCCAAAAAAGACCAAAGCATAATATACATAGTAATAGTGCGCTGAATAAAATTTAAAGTACTATAACGGAATTGGACAACATTTAACATTATAACATTATAATATTTGATTATTAAAATAGTATTTCATTTTCAAGATATTTATAGATGTAACAGACTATTATCTGCGGAACTGCTTATCATGACTTCCTCTACGCTTAATTTCCGATTTTGTTAATACTGTTATAATAATAATAGTTATATCCATTAAAATTAATTAGTGTTATAGAACCTTCTAGATTATATGCTATTTACGTATAAGTATAATTCAGTGACGGATTTACTAGGAGGTTAAGATTAAGGCTAGGATGGCAAATGGAGCCTTTTTCTGCCTTATACAAATTAAAAAACGATTTTTATGACTGTTTTTGATATCATACAGAGGAAACATATGTATGTAGAGTTGCATTGATTATTCCTAACCCGACCTGACTGATTCTTCGTTCAGCTCATAACCGGTGTTTCCTTTCTATAGGTATAATTGACACTTTAATATATTTTTTATGTTATTATTCAAAGAAATTGTAGGAACTGCCAATTATAGGTAAAAGCGGTAGAAATTTAACAGCCTGCCTAGTATTTTGAATATGTATGTCTAAATTCGGAAATAGAACAAACTTATGATAATTCTTTTATGTATACCATTTCAATTAAGATCTATTTATTTTATTATTATTTTAATTAATTTTATTTTTTTCAAAAAAAAAAAATAAAAAAAAAGTGTCAATAGATGCTTTATGTCGAATGATTATCCTTTCTAATAGAAGTGTACCGAGGGTAATGTAATGCAGTTTGAACATTAAGCAAGTGTCGCAGGTTCAAATACTACTGCGTTGTCTGTTTCGGCATTGTAGTAACTAAAAATTCATAACTAAAAACTTTTTAATAAATAATAAATATTATAAATTTAAATTTAAAATATATCACATGATATCGAAGTATTAATTGTACAAAATCACATTACCTAATTCCATGAAAAGCATAATATCCTCTTTGATCGTCCTTCAAACCTTGCAGGCGACCACTGTACCCATACTTTTGGGTGAAGACCACTGCAGCATCAGGCTCGGGGGGTGCCGCAGGGTTCCCGCCCACAACCGCCGCCGCTGGCGCAGCTAAACCCAACACAAGCAACGGCCACAACATGTCTGTGACTGACAGATGAGCGGAATTATTTGCGTAATATTGATATTGTTATCAATATACTGTGGCTTATTCATTTAATTTTTATTTTTTAGTTCTGATCCCGACTAATTTTCCTTAGTAACTAGTCCTTTATCAGCTTTTAATTTTTTTTCTCAGTTACTATATTCAGTTTTACTATGTTAAATTAAAAATTGCTATAGTTTTATATCAAGATTGACCTCGAATTTTGTATGTGTAAAAACCCCAATCAAAAACGTACACAGGTGGTACCTACGTAAGCGTATTTTTCGCCTTCGCCTTCTATATTTTTTATACGCAAATATACTAAATCGGTGAAGGTTGCGTACGAGCATTCTAATAAGACATTATACTTACAAAACAGGCAACTACTAAATATGTGTGCTTATTAAAAACTTTAAGACGTAATCTATAAGACTAACCTACCGCATACTAAAAATAGCATATAATTCAAAAATCTTTTTCAAAATCTATTAAGATTCATATATATATTATTATTATTATTATTTTTATGGTTGAGGACAAGGCAAACGAGCGTTCGGGTCACCTGATGGTAAGTGATCACCGCCGCCCACAACCCCATGCAACACCAGAGGAGCCACATGTGCGTTGCCAGCCTTTAAGGTGGAGATGAAGGGCACCGGGGCCCGGCATTACATAATGCGAAACGCAGTGGCAAGGGCCACTACTTCACGCCGGTTTAAGATGCCGGGGGTGGTATTAAGATAATTATTATATTCACTATTATATATTATATATTATATATTATATTCACTTTGAGCATTAGTTCAAGAATTCATTTTAGTAGCAGAACCCAATGGCGCACTTTAACTTACCAAAGTGAGAAAATGAAAATATTAAATATTTCATTCCCCGATTGGGAATCGAACTAACATTTACGCTTGTGTAAATGTTAGTTCGACGAGTTTCGAGTAAATGACGTGATGACGCTGTAAAGACCATTTCCAGTCATCACAAGCAAGTGGTGAACTGATGACCATGGCGTCCATGCTTTCGGATTACAAAAGCAGTTAAGCGATATTAACATTTTAAGCAAGCCAGATTTCAAAAATTGTAATTCCACCATTTAATTAATTTTTTTTTTTTTATATAAGTTTGTTCAAATTTAGTGACAGATTATATTCAGAAAGAAGGCACAACATTTATAGAAAGCAAAATTTACAGCAAAGTAGAAATTAGCTTTACCAATTAGGATTCTAGCGACCGGAAACTTATGAGTATAACACAATTTTAAGTTTAGTTCTTTAATATTAATCTGTGAATAGATGTCTAAAATATTACATAAAGGTAATACAATAAAACTATATTGAATATTGATTTTTTACTCCTTAAATTAATTTACTATACAAACCAAGGAACTTATCGGTGGGTAGGTAGGCCTAGAAGGAACACGTCCTTCTACCAAAATATTGGTGGAAGAAAAACTCAAAAAATCTGATTCTTCTAGGATATTTACTACATCAGTTGTGTTAAGAATTAAGATTCATTCTCTTCTTTTATAATTACTGTATTAGTAGTGTTAGTGGGATCTTGCGAAGACTCGGCAATAAAAAGTTGGTAATGACCCGATGAGTCATCTACCTCGACTTTATATTGTGGTGATTGCTTTGGTAACTGCACTTGGTACTCTAGTGACTGGTTAGGTAGGGTGTGGCATTGTGGAGATAGACTAGATAAGTGGATGCGATTAAGCTGATGAGATGGCTGGTGTTGGGTTGATGAGGGAGAGGATGAAGTGTCAATGTACAGTGGTGGTGATGGTGAATGAGATGACAGTGATGAATAACTTCTTTGATGTATGTTTGTTGGATGAGATGAAGTAGGTTTGATTAGGTTTGATCCCAGTGCATCTATGTAAGAATCTTCGGTCAGTCTCCCGATTTTAGCATAGTAAATAGCATCTGCAATAAGTTTCTGTACAATTGTAAGCGATTTTTTATTTAAATCTCTTAATTGTAAACCTATTGACCTTCCTAGACATTCCCAATCTGCTTCTTTCATTGTTATTACTTTATCTGATTTATCCAGTGTATCCTCTCGTTCCTGCATAAATGTTCTTCTTTTTTTCCTATGAATACCGGAAACTGAGTTTGAAAAACCCGAATGACCACTTTCAACGTCATCGTTGGATAGTGAAGAATCCTGCCAACAATAAAAATAATTTTATATTTCAGATCGGCATTAGGCAACAGTGGACTTAGAGCGAATGTGCAATAGTTTAAATTCAAATTAAAATTCAAAATATTCTTTAGACGATCATACCCTTACGATATGAAAATATTTTCAGTCTTCAATTACCGTCCAAATATAGTTGGTGTACTGGTGAGAAATATGAATCCTTAGATATTAGAATTTAAGACATTTTTGGACAACTCTCGTAAGTTAAATAGCATTATTATACTGTTTCATGACTCAAAAAAATTTTTAATCGTTGTTAATGGGTTGGCCTTGTGGAATTTTCAGACTTTACTCTGCACAAACGCTAGTAGTTTTTAAAATTTCTTTTTTTTCGATGATAATTTTTTAGATTTATAGAACGGCAGTTTCAGATCCATTCAGGTCAGTTAAGCTAATTAAGCTTTTCCATTTTTTTTCAAAATCCCGATGTTTTTGAAAAATCAGCAATTGCAGGAAGTGGGAGGGGGTGTGAGTATGAATCCTCTCACACTTTCCCTCCGACAACTGGACTGAGCCGACGTCGACGCGGCATGGAACGCGTTTGCCAATGTTATAATAACTATTGACGCACAGTATTAATATATAACATGTACATTAGTTAAGCAATTCAATTGGTATCTGAATAATCATTGAAATAAGTTTGACATACCGGATTGTCATTTCTCATAGAATCAGGGCGACCTGGTTCAGTCGTAGATCTCAAGAACGTGAAAGCGTCAAAATACCATAATGATGGTACATATACTTCCGGAACTCTTGTTCCTTGCTTTGATGCTTGCATCTAAAAAAGGAAAAATACAACTTCATCCAAAAAATCCATCACCAATCATCACAAAAATGTATAGAAATAAAATGAAAATGAAATACTATCAACGTAAATAAACATATATATGTATTTAATTTTATACATTCGTTTGTCTCTCCTACCTTTTTCTCTTCTCTGCAATAAGCAGACTTCATATTTTCAATTCTTTTTTTCAAAGTTTTCATAGTTGCTGCCGGATCAAAAGTGTTATACATTCCCAGCAGCATTTTATAACTGTCGTGGCGTAAAGATTTATTTTTATATTCAGGATGATCTTTATCCCATAAGTAGGGCATGTCTTTGTACTTATCTAAGATATTTAGCAGCGTTGTTTTCATAACCGATGTCATATTTTATTCCTTTTAAGTGGTTAAACACGTGTTACGTGTGCATACAACGGCTGCCGCAGCAGAACTGGACGTCTTGTGTAGGCACTAGGCATCCTAGGTCCCTACGTGTGAGTAATGAACTACTAAGTACACTACATTTAGTCTAGGGCCCATTACCTATTTAGATCGGCAGGACTCTTCGTACCTCCATAAGTTAGGATCGATATCCCTTCTCAACAGTGAGATATTATGATGTAGTGTACAATGTAGTGTAATTGCTGTTTTTAAACGATATAGTAAATACCAATGCTCCACTGTGCCTGTTTTTCTAATAATTAATTATTTATTTATTTCAATAAATTGAAAATTGTGTTAACAATGCATGCATGTTAACAAATTACAAACTTTTATATTATATTAATATTAGTTATCTGTCCAAGCCGAATTCTACTAGAACTCGAGATCGTTCAAAGATATCAAGATGGAAACTATACCAAATATTTAGGTGTACGGACCCTTGAGGCACAGAAAAAACCAGCCAAAAGATACGAACAGTTATGCATCGATTTTGTACTTCCCGTACTATAGTTATGAAATTTGGCAAAAAGGAGAAAATCTGAAAAGTGAAAATTTATAATATATAGTTTATAGAAAAAAAATTACAAACTTACAGTTGTAGATATTTCATACTAAATGATGATACAAGACAGAAATTCATTTAGTACATTTTTATAAGTTGACCATCCCGCTGATCTACCTACAATCCTAAAATCCGTACGACAACCTTGATGGCGAATAATTCTTGATATGAGCATGGCAAAATTTCATATTATGTTCATTTAAATAAATGGTAAAAACAATCGGTTTTAATATTTCACCGAACTTAGAACTGAATAAGAGCTTTAAACTTAAAACTTTAAACGAAAAAAGTCGACTTCAATAGTCTACAAAGCCAAGTTTGTCTACTTTAATATACATTTCCAAGAAGTTTCCAAAGATTTTCAATAGCATTTTACTAAAATATTGCAGCATTCTGTAAACAATAATACATTTTGATACTTTTATATCATATTTCTAATTAATTTTCGTTCATATTATAAAAGGTTTTAATTAAGCAAATATATTTTCGATTTTTATTTAGCAAATATATTTTTTCGAGGCGGTCGTGGGGCAGTGGCACAAGGGTGTCGCGCGTAAACGCGACGGTTGTGGGTTCGATTCCCACTCGAGAAAGTGAAATATTTATTTACGTTTGTTTATATTTCCATTTTTCCTCGCTCTGGTGTCGAGACAAAGCGCGGCGTTAAGTTCTGTCACTCAACACGCAATGCCTCCATAATTCTAAAGAAAGTGGAGAACGGAGTGTCTTAACATGAAGTACGAGTATCGTGAAGCTGATTTATTTTAAATTTATTTTTATTAAAAATAAGGCAACAACAAGGTGTTTGACTTTCAAAACGTTGTTCAAAGTGTTTGACTTTCAAAATCAGGTAGAAGCATTTCCAGTATTTTTAAACGAAAATCATATAGATTAACTTTATCATTGGACGCAATTTTATTGTACAAGTAAAATGCATTACTCAGGCTCATTTGCAGCATATGCACAAATAGCTTCTTGTACCAGCGCAACGTCTTTCTTTGGACTGGATAATAAGACAACATCTGATCTTGTAGGTTTACGCCCGACATAAAATTATTATAATGAACAATTGCCGTTGGTCTTAATATAACAGATCCCCTTTTCGAAGTGGTTTCCATCATATCGTCACCATGTTCTGTGGAAATATACAGTTCGTAACGTTTATCCCTCCATTTTTCAATAAAATGTTCCTGTGCAGTAGGTCTGTCGATCTAGCAATTTCACAGTCAAACCAAATAAGTTATAATAATTATCCATGTATACATGGTGACCACAATCTAGTCTCTCTTCTAGGAGTTTCAAGACGATCTTACTAGCGTGATCATGGCCATTATTTGCAACTGCGAAAACTTGACATTTTAACACGGTACCATCAGGCTCAGCAAGGACATACAGTTTAATACCATACTTATGCCGCTTGTTCTGTCTGAACAGCCATCGAACGCGCCACAAAACCATGGACTCATCCAGTGACAACTCCTTACCCGGACAATTAATAGTTTTCATTTTGTTGTTAATATGACCCATAAATGATCGAATTTTGTTTAGATTAGATTTAAAATGCAGGCTAATATAAAAACTATTTCGAGACATGAATTGTACAAAGCATGGAATATTAAATAAATAGTGTCGTTTCCAATAATCGCTTATACGGCTTAGTCGAATTGTTCCAGTGTGAAATAAGAGAGTCCTAGAAATTTCAACAGCTCTTCTCGAGTTAAATCTTTCCAATTTTTTATTCTTGATTTTCGCTTCACACTCTCTGCAGTACCCATTCTAAATGCGTTTGCATTCGTCTCTCGAACAATAAGATCCAATAAAAAGTCGTCAATTAATAAACTGAATGCTTGTTAAGGATCTGATGGAGGTGGCACTAAGAGTTCATGTTCTTTAGTAAAATCAATAGTTTCATTTAATGTGGAATACTGCTCCAAGTGTTCGTGGCCCCTTGATGAGAAGGTGAGTTATTGTGTGAATGGTCAGGTAAAGGGACATTATCGTTGTCACTTGATAAATTTGGAGTACCACATTAAGATCTCGGAACGGGTAAAGCTGAAGGACCGTCTGACCCACTGAAACCTCGCTTTAATGCTGATGACTTTAAAGGTTGAGCTGGTGTCACGAGCACGTGGTCTAAGTGTGTTTGTCATCGGCGTCGGTCTTAAACCAAAAATACTTAAATCACTGTCATTACCAGATCCTCCTGAACTTGAAGATTATTCTTCTTCATGAGCTCCTCGTGAATACACTTCTTCATCACTATAATATAATTCAAAATCTTCCGAGTTACAATCATCATTCTGTTGACGCTTTTTAGCGTGAGATTTTAAAATAATCGGTTTGATTTTACTTTTGGACGACCCAGTCTTACT
The DNA here is from genome assembly GCA_037355905.1 of Heliconius aoede. NCBI lineage: Eukaryota > Metazoa > Arthropoda > Insecta > Lepidoptera > Nymphalidae > Heliconius > Heliconius aoede. The sequence goes on from JBAIZZ010000043.1 coordinate 99,884, forward strand.
TACTGTCCATTTTGGCGCAAAAATAATTCATTTATTACGTAAAATTTTGTACGAAACGTTTTCCATTAAAATCGTATAAAACGTTATACTTGCAACACTTTAATGAAAACGTCATTTTTTCAAATTTACTACTTAACTTGTAAAGTTTAAGGTTGAAAATATTTTTACTAACCTTTTGTAAGTATAATAATCTTCCTTCTCTTTTTTAGTGTGGTGGAATTGAAACATAACGTTATATAGCAATACATTATTTTACATGAAAATCTCAAAAAACTGTAAAAAGGGTTTATTTCATAATCTTCGTAATTGAATATGTATTTTTAATAAATTACGTTACATTTTAGAACAAATTCTTGAAATTCGTTACTCTGTGAAGATATGATTATATTTTAATATAAGATATACAAAATATAAAAAATTGTATATTTGAAAAATATTTTACTTCACAAATAATATGTAACTGTTATAAAAATATATATATTTTAGTAAGAATTAATTTAATTTACGTATCGACTGTGAAGTGCCAATAAATTACCTTTTTTTCATTTTAAATGGACTGTTAGGATGTTTTAGTGACATCTCTTAAGAATATTTTTATTTGTAACGGTATTAAATTAAAATGTGGAAATACCTCGCAACCAACCAACGTATAATTTGTCAAGAAATAAAACATTTTTTTCAGTTTGTGTAAAGTTTTCACTTTATTAGGTGTTATTGGCACTTCACCGTCTATGTCATAGTTAATTATTATTGACAAAGATTAAAATTGAACATTTCATTAGCTAAGCTGACATTTTTAGTTTTAAAAATAAATTAAAAAAAAATACTTGTTTTTATCAAAAAAAGTAAAGGATAGCAGTATTATTTCACCCAAAACCAAAATGTTGAATAAAAAATATATTTAACGTAACGTCTGGTGGCGAAACAAGTATAATAACGTTAAACCTCGACGTTGTGGCGTAGACTACCACGCAAAGTGGTAAGTCAAATCGATCAATACTTAGTGAATCAAAATTAAAGCTTTAAAGAAATATTCTTTTATATAATTAGGTGTGGAAAATATTAAAGAATCTAAATATGTGAACATAATTTTTCTATTCTTCTTATTTATTCAATAATAAATTAAAAACGTTTTCAGGGAGATTCACTTGCGCATAACCACACTGTGACGACACGCCGCACATCGCTCTGCGTCATCATACTTTGAACATCGCTCAAACGGAGAGGACCTGGGATGAAAGAGTGTACAGCAGTACATTAGAACATTATATTTTTTTTTCAAATGTTTCTAATCGAAATTATAAGTACAAAGTAAATAGGATAGGTAAGTTATTATTCTATTACATGATATATGCTACTTGAATTTAATTAACTATTTTTCGTGTTATTTTGTATGTTGAGAGGTTTTAATTTAATTTTGTATTGTTACAGGGTTTTACCACGGTCGCCGCCATTATGGCGTCGGACGAACAGTTTTCATTATGTTGGAACAATTTCCACGCGAACATGTCGGCAGGCTTTCACGGCCTGCTGTCGCGTGGAGATTTAGTTGACGTAACCTTGGCTGCCGAAGGCAGATTACTACAAGCACACAAATTAGTTTTATCAGTATGCTCTCCATATTTTCAAGAGATGTTCAAAATGAACCCCACTCAACATCCCATAGGTAAGATATTTTTAAACGCCTAATACAATTAAATTCAATTTAATCTTTGAATTTTACGAGTTTTCTAATGATTATTTTTTGTTCCAGTATTTTTAAAAGATGTTAGTCATTCGGCGCTTAGGGACTTATTACAGTTTATGTACCAAGGGGAAGTTAATGTTAAGCAAGAAGAATTAGCGTCATTTATTAGTACCGCGGAACAACTTCAAGTTAAAGGTTTAACCGGTAATCAAAATGAAGAAAGTTCCACGCCATCCAAACCAAAGCCGACGTCGAGGCCAGGCCCGAGGTCGTCACAACAAAGGCAATCTGTAATGACTAAGTTAGAGACTGATTTAGATTCTAAGCCCTCCTCAACTCCAGTAGCAATTAAGAGACCAAATAGGCCATCGATAGCATCAAATAACTCTTCATCATCTCAAAGCGGAAATGCGAAACGGAAATGTATCGACCCCTTAGAAGCAGGACCCTCTGGCTCCACGAAGGAAGAATTTGTTACGATACCAGACGAAGATGAAAACAATGCTGTGGCACCCAAAATGGAACCCGAATTTGTAAATGAAAGCATGTGGGACGAAGACGACGATGGCACGAACAACGATGAGACTAACTTTGGCGAGGATGACTCCAATATGGAGATGTCTGGTAAATATCAACCATAACAATCTGCTTAAAACTAAGTGCGAGGAGGTAAAACTTAAAAGTCGAACCCACACATCCATTGCTTTTACCATTCAAATTGTACCACTGCGGCATGAGATCAAACTATATATATTTTTTTTTAGGTTTCGATGGCTCTACGACTGGCGATGGTAATATTACTGGAGGCGGGGAAGGCGGCGCTGTAGGTGACGCACAAGGTAGGTTTACATAACAAGTATCACGTAGCCGCCTTCATAACCATGATGGCGGCTACCGCCTCCAAACAACTTATATGATCTGCTTTCTTTTTACAGTTTATTTAGTTTCCAATTAAAATACAGATCAAATAAGTCTTAGATTTAAAATGAAATTTGTAAGTTAGATTTAAGAGTAGATTAGATTATTTATATGGTTATGTAATAAATTTATGTTACAGGTAAAGATTTAAGGCAATGCTTTAATGTTGCATTAAAGCAATGTCTTTGGTTTGTGTAAAAGGTACTGGTAAGGTTTGGTAAAGGTAACCGAGGTATTTTGGTAAAGTTTTTGTTTGGGAAGTATCATGTTCAGATTTTGGTAAAACGAAGTTTATTGTTCAATGTTAATACTAAAGGTTATATATGAAGGTTAATACAAGTTTCAAGTTTAAACCCTGGTAAATTCTAGACAACGCATAGTTTGGTCAACGTATGCTTGCATCGGACACTTATGCCCTCTTAGTATGACATAATTTTCGTAAGTACTTTTTTTTAGGTGCCCGTCCGGTTAAGTAGAGGGTATTGTATTAGATATATGCAGTGGTATAAAGTTTGCAAACTGCTAGAAATCTTGGGGTACAGGTTGTGGAGGTATGGTTGCAGTTTTCATTCTGGGGTAAAAATTTGTTTACTGCGACAAAGTTGAAATGTATTTGCTATAGCGAGAATTTTATTTCAACGTCGCAGTGCCCAGAATTCTAGCGATGTTTGCACGTTTTATACTACAGCACTTTGTCAATAATATGTAGGTATGAAAATACGTTCTAGAACTAGGTATCTAGAACGTTAGAATTTAGTGCTATGTACTGGTGATGCGTTATACGCGCTAGTCTACTCGTAGGGAGGTATACCTTGGTAGTCCAGAACTACGCTTGAACCTAATGCTCATAGCTATGTATGTCCACGAAAGCATGTATTTACAAGTACTATGTGTATGTTGGTATTCCCGTCAAATTTCGAGTCGACTCGTGTAAAACGCTTCATCTTTACGTTCTCTAAACCACTACTGGAAATAATACACCGCGAGCGGGTTTGGAAAGACTAGTTGAACTCTCGATAACAAACTATGCTTTAATTATGTCATTATGCCTAATAAATAGGAAAGGGCCGAGCAAGCAGAGTTGTATCGAGCAGTTTTAGTAATCGTAGCAAAGTGATAATTATGTAAAATTTTTGGAATCTGCTTAGCTCCGCTCATTTCTCTTTTGGGATGGAAATGAGGCATAAAAAGCCCAGTTTCCACCGCGATAGGTGCAAGGCCATTACAGAGTAAGCTAAACTTAAAAAGAAGAATTGTAAACCTCTGTTACCTTCTTTCTTCCGGGAGGTTGTCCCGGGAAAAAACGGTGCTGAGGCCCACTGTCCATTGTCTCTTGCGGGCGGACTTTACAAAGTCCGCGTCATTAGGTTACGGCCTAGGTGCCAAGGGGGAAGAGGGAAAAACTACTTGCGCTGAGGCGCACTAGCCAGTGCAGACCACACTGGGGACGCAAACTGTATACCTATTTGTATTTCCACTAATGAATAGTCGGGTGGAAAACGCCGAAAGAGTTGAAATAAACTCGCTAACTTCTAAGGAGCGGAGCGAGTGCGAAGTTATTACAAAAAGAAAACTGTATTGGTAGAAATGTAAACCTCGTTTATTTAATAGGATTTCGTTGTATCCAATCATTGGATGCGGTGGAAGAAACTTAGGCATCTGACAAGTTCTTTCTGCATCTCTATATAACAATACATTCTACTAACATGATACAGTTTCACTATACAATCAATGTGGCTGTTTAACGTCTACGCTTTACGCTTTGATGTTATATTTTACAAAATAAATGATTTCTGTATAATAATCTTCATTTTATTTACCATTTGTTATGACACCACCAAATATTAAATATAATAAATGATACCTTATAACGCAATAGATGACGCTGCTAGTTTCAAATATTCGTTTATGATCGTGAATGTTTCTTTTTAGCGATTACAGAGGGCACTAAGAGTCACAAAAATTAGCTAGACATTGAATATATTTATTTTACTTTTTTGAAATTTATTCATAAATATATTATAAATAAATAAGTTTCTTATATAGTGTTAAATAAACGCTGTACTATCTGTTACTTACAAGTTATTAATGTTAAAACGATTTGGCATTTCGACAATAAATAATATTTACTTTATTTTTTGTTTATTTCTTGATACAAGATGCAAATTATAATAAAACATTAATAATTACTGAACCCATTTCAATATAAAATAATAATGTCCACGCATACAATTCAGAATACATTATAATGCAACTAAATATTATATACAATTAAATATTAATAATTATTAATTTGGACATTTATATAAAATATATATTAAATATAAATATACTGGACAAAATTTATATTTTTGTCAATTATAATTATGAAATATTTATAATTTTATTTTTATGTTTTTCGTTATATGATATGCGTGAAATGGAGTACAATTCCGTTATTTGTGGTTGCCGTCTAAACGCCGTGAGATCTATGGTCGCAAATGTGTCATTCAAGGATTGTTTACTATTTTGAGAAATAGTAAAATATATAGAGCTTATAGACTCCATTGATTTTAATATAATATATAGTTATAAACAACATATCGTGATCGCAGTATTTACAGGTGAACTTTAAAGTGCATTTTGTGCGAGTGGCGTTTTAACTTTGAACGTGTTTACGTCAAATGTTTTATGTTATTTAGTGCTTCAGAAGTGGTAATATCTAGTGATTGTGAAATAAAAACTGCAATTTATCTTGGATTGAACATTGGTATGTACAATTTAACTACTTAATTTAGTAACTTAGTGATAAAATACTTAAGTTACACGACACCAAACTATGAGGGGTTGTCAAACGTCGTACCAAGTATAAAGTTTTAGCATTGAAATACAGCTTATTAAAATGTTTTATTGTATACAGTTGATATAGATTTCATTTAATTTACCATTAAATGTATAAAAAACGTAATACTGACGACTGTTCTAATATTTTGCGCGGGTTATTTGTAAACATAACCTATAAATTAAAGTTCATGGAATACTAACACATATTTCAAAGGCATTTGCAATATTGTGTAAACGATTAATTTTTGCATTTTATTTTCTGTAACGCTATCAAAAATTTTTGCTAGTTTTTCCTAAAACCTATTATATTGTCCTTATGGAGAGGGATTGTGCAGTTTCTTTCACAATGAAACAATTACTTGTCAACAAATTAATTGGGTCATAGGGTCATTGAAAAGAAATGTAATTAACAAACTATTATATTTTTAAATTTAAATTACTTAAAAATACAGAACAACAGATAACTATATTTTCTTTACATTGATGTATAGAATCATACTCCATTTTAGTAAAGCAAAGCATAGCATAGGATTTTTAATATATTATACTGATTCAAGTAATTATTGTTATTGATAATTAATAATTTTTTAGATTTGTCTAAAGTATGTATGGTAGAGTCACGTCGCCAGTCATCTCAGTCAATCAATGGCAAAACGAATGGGCAGACTCAACCAGATTAATACTACCCCCGGCATTTAAAACTGGCGTGAAGTAGTGGCTCTTGCCACTGCGTTTGACATTAGTTAATGCCGGGCTCCGGCAACCTATATCCTCCACCTTAAAGGCCAGCAACGCACCTGTAGCTCCTCCAGAGTTGCATGGGGTCGTGGGTGGTGGTGATCACTTACCATCAGGTGAACTGAATGCTCGTTTGCCTTGTCCTCTCCCATACAAAACAAACAGAAAACAATTTAGCATTCCATCATAACTATGATGCTGAACAATCACATTGCAGTATGAAAGTCTCAGAGTGGTGTCTGACATTGGCAACACAAGTGGCCCCTTAAATGTGCATTAACTCGCTTCCAATGTCTAAGCTTCTCTTTCTACATAACAAAAAAAATCAGTTTGACTCTTCAGGGTAGGCAGAGGGAACATAGTATTAAAAGACACTCTGTTCTCAACTTTTCGCGAATATGTTGAGTGGCGGAACTTAACGCCGTGCCTTTGCCTCAATACCAGAGCAAAGAAATGGAAATACAAATTTAAATAAATAATTTTTTCTCAAGTAGAAATCAAACTCACAACTATTGCATTACATTCACACCCAATTCATGCCTCTGTGCTGCTAATGTGGAGAATGCAGGTGTCCTAAAGGGAAATAGAGTGTCTTAACATTGGGTTCCCCAGGTTCACTCTGCTAATCATGGTATGTGCGGCCTATATATACTCGTATACTAAAAATATATATTAGTAATTATATATTTAAGACAACTACTTTCCTACCTTAGCTTTAGCTATAAATTGTAGTTAGTACCCATTTTAGTTATATTAATAATTAAATCTATTTTTTAATTTAAGGTATATTGTTTGTCTGTACTTTTTTATTTATATTTCTTTTTATTAAAACATATTTTTATTTTGTTATTTAGCTTTTGGCGAGTGTAATTTATATAACTTAACTACAAATAATAATTATAAAATATTTGCTGTATTATTTTTAATGGAAATAGTATATTAATAAGTTCTTTGATTTTCACGATTTTTATACATTTTAAATTAAACTATTTTATTGGCTTAATCACATATATTTAGTATGATACTATTATATTCAAACACATTGTTGTTAATTCGCAATCACTTTAATGACAATGATTGTATGACAAGAGCATTATATCAACTTAACCTACCTTAATATTACTTATATTATAAAAGTGACATAAGTTGTGGGTACCTTAATAATCCATAGCTAACTATCAGAACAATACATAATAGATACATAACAGATAAATTTATTATTATACATTATAATTTTTTTCTGCTTCTATATTGTAACTATAAACCAGAAAAAAAAGAATACATATGGAACACAAATTATGACTATAGTTGAAACAAATGGAAACTTGTTTCATTCATTAGTTGTGCTAAAACATTAACTTGTTAAAACATTCATAAACAGAAAGTGCCAAGTGGGAAGCTCTTGTGATGCATTGGCACTGCATTTGAATGTAAACACATGGTTGAGTTCCATTGCCTCGAAGAGTTGATTCTATTTCGCTTGTCTGGTAAGAAGATAAAGTATCATTTTGTATTCTGGTATTCATAAACTCTGTGGTGCATGAAGAGTCTTAATACCCCTTTGGTCAGCATACCATAAAATGTCATAAAGCATTCTATTACTTATTATTTTTCATTCTTTTAATTTTAGCACTAAACCTTTTGATGAATTGTTAAAATGAAATTCTTGTTCAGAGAAGATGAGTGGCTCAAACATACATACAGCTTGATAAGAAATTAATCCTTTCCACTTTTTATTTTGAGCTGCAGATCGCTAAGAATTATTTGAAGTAAGTAAGTAAGTAAGTAAATAAATAAGTTCATTTAACATTTATGTTTTTTTTTTCATATTTATAAAGAATTGAATTACTAATATAAAGTATTCATATACTTTCTCAAAGATATTGTGTGTAATTATGTTATCTATTATAGTAAGAAAAGATGAATAATATGGCCTGTGTAATGCATTCTCATAGGAATAATTAGTGAAAGGCTTTTGAAAGAGTTTACAAGAAATAATATATTAAAAAAATTAAAGTAATATATTTAAACAAGAAAGCATTAGACTTTATTTTATATAAATTAATTCAAGGATAAATTGTTTGTAATTAGTTTCTCCCTGTATTTTGTATATAAATTGTTTTAAAAAGCTTGATAAGCATGTTAAATTTTAGATCCTAATATGTTATATTTTATACAATTTTGATACATTTTGACATTAAAGTTTATTTTTACGAACCTGTTTGCTTTATTTGTAATATAAACCTTAATATGTAGTAATGTGATGTAGTAGAGGCATTGTAATTTTTCGCCCTGAAATTGAAATCACTATGGTCAGTTTTAGAAAACATCAACAGCAGCATGAAAGGGGACTTGCACTTCATACAAACGAAAAGTGGTCATCTTCAACTGATATACGAGCCATATATCTTTGTGACGGACAGCGTGAGGAGCGGCCGCACGTTCTGGCGCTGCATGGAGTACGGCAAGCGCTGTCGAGCGAGGATCACTTCCAAAAATAACGTCTTGAGAATAACCAATCCTGTGCACAACCATGTCGAAGATCATATGAAAAAAATCTCACGTAAATACGAACTAGGCGAGGTGGTCACTTGTCCGTCTGTCTGAAATTATGCTCATTTTCGTATTAATTGTAATTTTTTATATGTATCATCAATTAGGAAGATCATTGTAAATAATATGTATTGAGAAAACCTTTTGCCTGTTCATATTGTACGTATGATTTTTTTTTTAATTTGAATATGTTCCTTTTTATGATTATGATTGACTATGATTTTTTGACCATCAGTAATAATATAAATCATGTAGTATAGGTTTAAAAATTAAATTTAATTCGAGTCACAAGTGGTTTTTGTTCGTGAAATTATTTGAACGATATTTTTTTTTATTTGTGACAATTATTGTGATCTAGTAGCATAATAAATAGTATTCATAATCCAGAGTTTTTGTGAGCGCTCAAATGATTAATATGGATGTTGCTATGGCGATTGACGTAGGAGTGGGATGTGTCGGCGGTACGGTGCGGTACACGGTGACACAACGCGGGGCTCCCTGCCTCATGCTCGACGGTTACGGGTTCGTTGCTCGTAAGAAACGAGGAACACGCGTCTACTGGACGTGCAGGAACCGTAAGCAACTGGGTTGTTCGGCCAGAGCACTCACCATCGAAGGACGACTGGTGATGCGCCACTTCGATCACAACCATGGCCCGCAGAAACACTCTGATCAAATCACTCACATTGAAAGTCTAATTGAAGTAATATCTACTGATAAATAAGTATGACAAATATTTGTAGTTTTATTTTATTCATTTAGTTAGTATAGTAGGTAAGACAATGTTGATAATCAAATAGTAGCAGTGTTTTGCCCACGTAAAGTGAAGAACGGCTAGTGATGTGTGTATGTTTTACAGTGGAGTTCGTGATATCGAACCGCGGCCGGCGGCACATGCGGCTCGGCGGGTTTTCTTTTTACGCGGAGAAAGTGTTTCCCGAGAAGAGCAAGGTGCGGTGGCGGTGCACGCGGCGGACTTGCCGTGCGTATGCGCACACCTTGCACGATCGGATATTCGCTCTGAGCAATGTGCACTCGCACGAGCCCCCGGTTCTGCCTGCCTCGGCCGTCGCCTCTTACAGAGCATTCACTCACGCCGCCCTGGCCACTCAGGCTAAAGCGTTGCTCGACGATTAATAAGCTATATCTCCTAAATATCATATCTGTAACGCTTTTCACGATGAAATTGTTGATATTATAATTTACTATAAATAGACTCCAAAGGGATTGCTATGTTAGTTTATACTAATTAATATTTGTTAAATTTAATTATATATACACACATTTATTTATTCATTCTTTATATATTCAACGATTATATATTTTTTAAGGCCAATTTAGGCTGGTTCCCAAGGCCTTGCAGCGGAAAATTGAAAAGTGAGATACATGTAGTGTACAACTATCACGATTTTATATAAGAGAATTGTTATATTTATTTAGAATTATGTGTGCACAAACAATATATCAAGTGTGTAATAAGACTATATCTAGTCAATATCTAGTCATTGAAGGAAAAAAATTCGTAGCCGCCGTCAGATGATTGACAATGTGTGATCTCATAAAACTTACATTCTATTAAGATATAGATAATTGTATTTCATAGAGAGATGATATTATTCGATCGATAGTGAGCTTTGGTTAATAAATGAAAACGTATCCTACTATCGAGCGGTAAAATGTAACATAATAAACGTATATTGTAAACCTAGCAATAATTGTCTTGTCGAGGTGTGATTTTTTTTTTTGGTTTTACACAAGAGCTTGTTCTTTACAAGTAGATCAGGTTCATAGTATAATTATTTATTGCTGTTGTATGAATAGATACACAGGACCACGCGAGTGTTGACAATAGATCACTGTACGACATGTTTAGATATGTTCCATAAACATTCAATAAATTACTGTGACAGAATAACTTGTAAAGTAATGTTCGTATGTTTTATTTCTATCCATAAAATAATGCAATTAATAAGAAATAACGGCGTTGGCCTGAAGACGAGATTATCATATTTTTATTAGTCAGTAAAGTCAGTAAAGTTTGTTGTTCTACAATAATTGGAACTTTCAGACAAATTTGTACGCCTGTGTGTGGGACCGGGTGGCAGGCCTCGCCTATGGGTTAAAGGTCGCAGCTTCTACGCTGCACATACAATGCGATCGGGTATAGTAAGGTGGCGGTGTACTATGGGAGGCTGCGGCTGCAAAGCTTACACACAGAAAGGTAAGCTCCATAAGCTCATGGGGGAACACAACCACGCGGGCCGCTGTGGGCGGCGGAGTACCAAGCAGCACGCACCGCCCACGACCTCCCCGCCCACGCCGCTTCTACTCCCAAGAATACCTCATCTCGACTTCGACAATTTTGATCCGAGCGCGTGGATCTCTAGATATTAACTTTGTTTGTATTTTATTCGGATTTAAGATTGTAGGAGTAGTTGTGTAATTGTTGTAATCGTTAAAATACTAACTCGCCCAAATCTCGAATCCGATTGTCCGGTTATATGATAACGTACTTGTGTCGTGTGAGTGACGCACTCGAGAGTACGTTAGTGAGTTTCATAACAATAGTAACAATTAGTCGAATATGTACATATTCCAGTCTTTGTCTTGTTGTAATTAACTAGTCATTATATTGTACAATCTTGTTAGGATAACGATTTAGATAAATTATGATCTCATCCTATCTAGATTTGTTGTACGCGGTGCCAAATATCCAAAGCGTGTGGTAGACATTTGGAAAATTTTTATATGTACATTTGAATTTCAATGCTCAGATATAAGTCTTCGTGCTTCCCGTTTTATGGTTTTTTTTTAATTTTAAATTTAATGTTATAGTACAAAGATAAGTGTGCCATTATTACAATTTTTCACAGCTGAGTCTTTATTATTAATACTGTATTTGTTTGTTATAAGATTAAAGCAAAAATAAAATTAGTTCATGAATTGTGCCAAAAATATCTTGCTCAGGAAAAATATTTTTATCTCTTAGAGAAAGATTGTTTCTATTGTATTTATAGTTATTTAGATAAAAATAAGGTGTATAAGTATATTAAATTAGGTTAAAATCTAACAATTTTTTTTTTATTATCTGACCCTCAAATAAAATATTACGGAGACAATTCTTTTATTTCGCCTTTTCTTTTACACCAATATGACTAAGATTAGTGTAAGAATATTTAGTTATAATCACTTGTACACACTATTAATTAGGAATACCTACTAACCTAGTCTTTCCTTTTCAGCGCGTTTTATTCGAGCGGGAAAAGGACGCTTACTACTCCACCGAGGTTATACATTTCGCTTGAAAAATAATTTGGCACACGGACGCAAGCAATGGTACTGCTCCTCAAGACTAACATCGCGATGCTTGGCAGACGTGAACACTGAAGGACCGGAAGGCTTCGAACGTATAGTCCGCTCCCGTTACGCTCACAACCACGCACCACCGAATGTCCGGCGTTTTGCCGACGGACGGTATGTGGTGCGCACGCCACACCAGAGCGGCCATCGTGCTCCAGCTCCTCTGGACCCTCACCATCAGCTGCTTCAGCTCCAACACGCGCTAGCTCTTTATGCGGCGACCGCTCACGCCACCGCTACGGCAAATGCATCAGCCGCCGTCACAGGCACTGCCGGCACGGGGCCTCAACAATCGCCCAATGCGATCCAACCTCCAGCGCAGCACACGCCCGCCACTAAGCCACTCTTAGTGGACACTCCCTGTAATGAGGAAGATTAAACAAAGTTTGAAAGTTTAATCTATAAATTGCGACTAAGTCTCTCTTCTCACTTTAGAGCGTGTAACGGTTGTATCTACGAATTCGTACTAAGTGACGGTTAAATATCGACCAACAGATATTTTCGATGCCTTTTGCACTCGGTATAGTAGTATAATTTATGTTTTTAGGATAACTATTATTATAATAATTATTACTTAGGTTATATGGGGATAGAATGCAGGATATTTAAAGCGATGGTATCGTTGGTTAATATGTCGGTATGTGTATGTAAAACCTCTGAATTAGATGTTGTGTTTTGAATGTTACGACTCGCAGTGGTATGTTAACAACGAGTCAATGGACGGGTCGTTGTCGTAACGTATTAGGTGTAAGCGGTCTTATCGAGGTCTATAATGTTATTCGTATAGGTGTGGGTTATTTATGGAAATGTATAGGGAACTAAAGAAAATGTTTAATATGTATGTAACAACTCTGGAAGAAATAGGAGTCCTCGCACAAGCTGTTCTGGTCACACGTTTGGATTATCATTATAATAATGGAATGGAATTCAGACAGGCTCGCAGCTTCGTGCAGGGCGCTTGTGGTGTCAGCAGGTTTAGATTTGAACGTTTGATTTACAATGTCGGCTCAATCGATCTGAGCGGCACATTGCGGCGTAGGGTAGGTTAGAGCCCTAACTCGAGAAGGACCGTAGGACATGTTGCGATCGAAGCGGGTGTGCACGAGAGGTCGGCGGCTCGCGCCGTCGACGACGCGTTGGTGACTGAAACGCGAACTCGGTTCGGAATTAAGCAATAAAGGATCCCTCGACTGTTAGAAATATTAATTTAATTTTGAGAGATTTAACTTTACAAGTTTCAACTAATGCTACTTAGACGAATGACGTCCGCCTTCTTATATGTAAGGTAACCTATCGTCAGTACGCGCTTGCTCTACGGCGCTGGTCGTGGCGCGCAGACTTCAGTCGATGTTGCTCTGCTCTTAGGATTGATTTAAGTACTTAAGCTCAATCAACTACCTCTTCACTTTTTATACGGGTTTTACAGATTAGTTTAATTATACAATTTTATATACACGAATGAATACTCACAAGCTTTACTCGAGTAAGGTGTTTTAGGTTAAGGTAAGCTAGGTTAGGGTACCGCGGCGCGCCGGGGCGGTTCGGGGAGGTCCGGGGCTGCGCAGGGTCCGGCGCGCTCTCTTATTACCTCTATGGAACTCAACTACCTCTTTATGAAGTTTTAACTCGTACTCGAGTGTTCGCTGTTGACGACTAATGTGAAGGCTCTTTTGAGACTGTTGTCTAAATATATTTTATTGATTGTTTTATTTTAATAATAATTTGTTGCTTGTCGAATTATTTTTTTTTTCAATAAAATTAGGCCGATATCTCTAAGACTCTGAAATAAGTACAAATTTTGACTAATTTTAATTGTTATTAGATAACTTAGATAGTACGAGGTCTCTAATGTGTGCGTGAGCTGTAGAATGAGTAAACATTTTACCTAGGTTTAGTCGTAGATCATGTCAAACGGTGTATTTATGAATACGCACTACTAGTGCTTATTTATTATATTTCTATTGGCAAGGAGTCAGATTTTTTTTAAATAACGTAAAAGGGATAGTATCGTCGTGTATGTTTATATTTGCTGGCTTCTGTTTTATTAGAATTTTAACATTATAAATCCATATGTTTTACTCTTATTGCTTTAGTAGAATTATATTTTTTTAATTTGTATTTTTACTATCGGAAACACTTGAAATCTAGAGTGATTTATAATTTTTTCTTAACTATTTGAAGTACGTGAGCGTGCAATCAATATATCAGGGATACTGATATTATATTTTATTAATACTACCTCAACTAAAGCCAGTTTTAATGATGGGCTTCAAGACCTTTTGACATGCTCTATTGTACCTGAGACGTATCTTACGCCAAATGGACGTGGTTACTTGGAACCGTGGCGACTGGGACGTAGTAGTTATAAAAGGAAATATTAGCAAAATATAATATGATTTTAATTATATGTAGATCAATGACAATATTCGTCAATTACTTTTTACTATATTTCATGTGAACGTATACTATTTTACAATTTTAACTCGATCACTGTTGAGGTTTTCACATAAACTATATATTCCACGTACTAGCTTGCGTCGATGTGAAGTCACCATTCCTATAGTAGTTAATTGTGAATCTCATATATAGTAAATACTAAGGTAAGTTTGGGTGTTGTCAGTCGCCCCGGTTCCGTACGGAGTGCACGGTTGACCTATTTATCAGCATTATCTATCTACCTCAATCACTGTTACTATTGTATACCTTCAAATCTTATAGTGTAATTTTATATTTACCATTATTATATAATAAGATTTTTTTGGGTTCTTGTACGGGGTATGTTTTGTGAAATATTAAATTGTACTTATCAATAATCGCTGGTTTTATTTCTATACGAATAAAGCGACACACCCTGTGTATATCTATCTCCCCTCTAGTGGTTTGTTGGTGGTGGTGGTGGTTTTTGGGGCAACAATTTTGGAATGTACTTCTCGTTTCTGACAATAATATTTGTCGCAGGCATTCAGTATATGAAATCTCGGCGCGGAAAAATTATCATGATGGTGAACACGTTCCCGTTTTGCGAGGAGTCTAAGTTAAGAGATAAAGTGATATGGCGGTGCACTTCGAAGAAGACTAACTGCAAGGCGCGTATACACATGCTCGGGAAGAACGTGGTCGCTGTGAAGGGCATGCACAACCATCCTCCCAGAATTATATCTTCTTGATGTCTGTTTCACTTGTCATATCGTCTACTTCCATCACACGTCAAGAAAAACGTCTTTCTATCTATGAGGAATTTTCATACATTTATGTATTATTTTGCAAATTCAAATATTTAAATTTCAAGTAAAATATTATGTATTTGATTTTTGAGAACGTTACTTGCGAATGTGCGTAGTTCAAGTAACGACTATTTGTTTATATCACAAATGGTAATTATTGCATTTCTTTTTTCTGTATATGTACAACACCAACTTTCTTTACGTTTCTATGTGTTTATTAACAATCTAAAAATATTTATTCGTTGATTACTGCCTCTAAAGCAATTTATCTATATGATGAGCTGTCATAAGTAATTATTATTAAGGAAAATTAAGATATTCTATATATTATATAAAATGATTTGGTCACCGAAATAAATATGTGCTCACGATGCAGGGAATTGTGTGTTCATACGTTTATAAAAGTCTAGGTTTTTGACGTTATATTTACTTCCAAATTGATATAATATATATATATATATATATATATATATATATATATATATATAATATATATTATATTGTAATTTATTGTAGCTTATATAATTTCTGATATATTGTATTACTTATTGTTATGATGTAACTTTTAAAAGACATGGAATTCCACTTTTGCTTGTTAATTTAGAATTATATTTGATCATTAGTGTTAAGTTTAATAATCATACAAATCTAGGATTAGTATACAATTGTGATTCAGGTGGACAATATTATGTATTAATACGTCATTTTGGGATGTGATCATATTTTTTATATAAGCAATTTATTTCATATTGTTTTTTTACACTAACATTTAACTTTTTAGAAATATGATATTAATTATGAAGATTTGATGGTACTCAACACGCAATGCCTCCAGGATTCGGCAGAAAGTGGGGAACGGAGTGTCTTAACACTAGGCTCCTTTACTCTGCTGTGGTACCCTCATGTGGTACTGTCGTGTTAGATGTTATAATTGAAGTGATATTTTTGTGTAAAGGATTTTTTAAAAATTATAAGCTTAATTTTTTGAACTGAAAGTTTGTAAAGAAAGTGAAGACACAAGATTGGGGACGGTGTGTCTTAACATAATTTTTTTAGTATGAATTCTTTAATGGGCCCCAAACTAATCTGGAATGTGCACACCCCACCCGGACCCACAGTTCTACGTCCACAGCTGTTAATGTTAAAAGAATAATGTTGACTATAACGTTACTTGTTTATCAACGAGTACTATTTCATATCAACATCATTGTAAATGATATCTCGCTATTCAAATCATTCCATGGTGTGTTGTATTTTATTATAGTGTATAGCTTCTGGTGCTTCGAATATTGGTCATTTTTTATACATATATATATTTGTCAGTTACGGAACGTAGTTCAACTGTGTTGCAGTTGTTAAATGTTCAATGCTCAATCTTAAAAAAATAAATAATATTTTATATACAGATCTTCGTAAACAAAACTTGTTTTTAATTACATTATCATTCAAATTAAAGTTTCAAAGTCCACTTGGTATTCCTTCATGTGTTTCTCGTAATGATATATCTTGTTTCTAGCAAGCAGGATGTGGTCGCTTGTTAATGATAACTTAATATTTAGTATATATACCGTGAAGCTAATATGAATTTGTAATTAAGTTATCTTGATGTATTAATTATTCGCACAAAAGAAAGTAATATTATAAATGGATATCATCAGAGAGAATTTACTTAGTGACAAATCACTCACTTCGCCTCGTGTTGAATTATAATTTTAAAAATTATGTATTATTTAAAATTAGTTTTTTATATGAGAAAAAAAAAGAGTTTTGGACACAGATTATTGGATTATTTAATATTATTAACTGTAGTGAAACTTAAATATTATATGAAATAAGTATAAAAACCGCAATAAGTAAGCTTGTGATAGTGCATTCGTTCGGCA
This sequence comes from Heliconius aoede, assembly GCA_037355905.1. Lineage (NCBI taxonomy): Eukaryota > Metazoa > Arthropoda > Insecta > Lepidoptera > Nymphalidae > Heliconius > Heliconius aoede. The sequence continues at coordinate 117,070 of JBAIZZ010000043.1, forward strand.
TAGGTTTATGATTAGTAATAAGTTGGAAGCGTATGAAATTGTAAAATTCTCTTGAGAGATGTTTTTATATGCATTGCTTAATCCAATTTTCTAAAATGAAGTATGAATGCAGTTAAAAATACTATAATATTTCATGTGTTACAGTTTTTCGTAAGTACTTATAATATTATGTTGGGATGTATATTATTCTAGACCGTTTGGTGTATTTGGTCAGATAGTGCTTGGAAGATTTCCAAGAGGCGCGGGTTTAAATCCCGCGGCTCTCAATTTTTTTTTTTGTTTTCTACAAAGTATTCTATGTTATTTGTTAATATTTCTTATGTAAATTAGTGCCTTATACATGTCAATTATTAAATAGCTGTTGTAGCTATACAATCGTACTGAACATTCCTTATAATTTATAAATTGGCTTTACAATTATACAACACTTATGTAATTTAAATATATATTTTTTTAAAATATATGAATAAGACGTTGATTTTACTAAGAGTATTACTCACTAAGGTAAAAATTAAATATGTTTATATAAATTGCGCTTTTCTTTTCATCCCTGACTTTATATTGATATATGAAATTTATACTTGTGTTTGTTTATTTTAATTACATTTATAACTGCGATTAATTATAAATTAAACTACGACTTAAAACTCTGCTAGAATTGATCTCGAGGTGTTTTGACCAATATTTAAGCGCTTATAAATCAAATAAGTGATTAAATGTTGTACATACATTAATAAAAATGTACAAATAAATTTATCTATAAAATATAGTTTGTATACAATAAAATATTAAATTGTTTTGTGTTTATTAGCTGTTAACGAGGAAATGGGCAAGTTTAGGTTCAGCGGTAAGCAAAAGGCGACTATAGTCACCGGGAAGTATACGTACGTGAAGGACATCGAGTTCCCCAACAGGAGGACGAAGTGGCGCTGCGCCCACAAGTCCGGGAAGTGTAAGGCCAACATATACACTATTGATTCTGACGTTGTGTTGCTTCACGATGAACACGATCACGATTAAATATTTCTTTACTTTTTGTTTTTTTTTTTGTAAATTAATATATAAAAATGAGTTTATTTTCGTTAATGACATACGAATAGTCTATAGAGTCTCTTATGTGAATTGTCAGAGTTAATATGAAATTTGTTTTCTTTTTTGTATTGTTACACGCTGTATCCTGTATACAGCACATATATTATTCTCATAATATTATAAGAAATTAAAGATGTACTTGTAGTAAGAACTGATTAACTATTCTTATTAAATATATAGATGAACGAAATAAAGAATATATATTTATTGATTATTCCTCAACATGTTGTTAAGACATATGCAATATTTTATATATATATATATATATATATAGAGAGGTAATTTGATTTTGGATGGTTATTCTTTTAACGAATCGATCTACTGGGTGTGTTCACGACAAGAGACAAGAGACATCGTTTATGTTGTAACTTTTACAAGGCGGCGCTAATTTAAATACGACATCGATATAAAACAATACTATAATATATGTACGCTATGACATGTTGCAGCAAATTTCACTTGTAACAATATGGTTTATATAAATTTGGTGATAAATAGTTATTTTTTTCGCTTTTATATTATGATGTTATTAAATTAAAATATTTTTCAGAAGCCTTCTTCCTACCGTCCAGAGCTGGCAAATCGGTGTTAATATTCCAATCGAACAAGTTCTGGGTGAACAATCAGTATCGGGACAAGTTGAACTGGGCTTGCCGCGACAAGGACACAAAGGGGTGTCTGTGCAGAGTACAAACCACGATGAATGGACGTTTTATAAGGATCAAGGGTGGTCACAACCACAAACCAAACTTCACGCCGTTCAACTTCGATGCTCCCACACCTGATAAACCTTTGAACGCCTGGAATTCGCCAGTCAAAAGTACATAGTGTCAGTTGGAGGTGGTGCCACTGAGATACTCCAGTCTCCAGGATCACGCTCGATCTCTAGTGGCTTTAGTGGCTGTGAATAACTGATACATTCATAATAGTTACTACACAATAGGTTAGGTAGGTCAGAAGGTTTTATGATTTGTGTGCTTTCTTCATTCTTCTTAAATATTCCTTTGTTATGATTCTGATGATGGAAATGTTCTTATATCATCATCACCATCAAGTAATTCAATTTTTTATCACTGTTTCAGTTCCATTAAATATGTTTTTCATAATTTGCCTATAAAATATATATAAAATCTTTTTAAATGACTAGAGATGGCGTACGACAGTTTGCATTTGTCTCAGATAATGCAGTAAGCTTATCTTGTAATGTAATAATGTAAAGAATTTCTAAAAAATAATAATATTTTAATTTGAGAATATATAATTTTTCATTCATTCCATTTGATCTCTACGTTAGTCTATATTAAATCTAGATTTTCAAAATAATATAAATATAATTTTTCATGTCTTGTTTTGTTTAGATCTCGTTTTAGTGAGAATGCCTTATTTAATAATATATTTACCAAAAATTCACCACAAGTAATCTCCGTGGATTTAATGACTTGAACTTATCAATACATACACTTATGCATGTAGTACGTATGATAAGATTCATATTTTTGTGCCTCGTTAGGCTAAGAACTTAGACTATCTATAATATATTAAGACGATCGGATAAATATATTTTAAATATTATAAATATTAGTAACATTTGAAAATTACGAATTTCCCATCTTGAAAATTGTGAATTTAAAAATAGATCTGTTTATGGGTGTTACACAGCCGTAGTATAAGTCCATTTGTTGGTTAAGTGAAAATATCGTGTGTCAATACTAAGAGTATTTTGTGTTATAAAAATAAAATATTTTTGACAATAATGGCTTTTTTTTTTAAATTAATAGTTTTATTTTAGTTCTTTTTTAAATTTTCATCAAACATCAAAGAAGGTTGTTATACATTTTCAATTTCTTAATTTAATTTTAAATTAGTCTCGTCTTGTATATGCGAATTAACTACATGATTTTCTTATAATAATGAAATATGTAGGTGGAATGTTATTTTGTACATTTTTTGCAGTGCATTGGGCCAAATCTCGTTTTGGCAACCCTATTCTGGTGATCGGAGGTAACAGGTTCCGTCGCTGTTCAAAGATGGCCCGAAGAGTTACTTGGCGTTGCATTAAATCCGACCATGGCTGTAAATCGTACGCGGTCACGTCCTTAAATCATATTACAAGTATAGAGAACCCTCATACCAACCATTATATCAAAGTCATGAGAAATAAAGGCAAGCGACGAACAAAATCGTTTTCTGAAAATATTGATGTCAACCTCTAGTTTTTGTAATTGTAAGTTACTGTTGAAATAAAATTATTTATAAATAAACCGATTTGGGTGATGTTGGCTAAGATTTGTTGAATATCTAGTCATCGATTACTATTTATATATATTTTTTATTAAATTTGTCATATATTTTGACTTTTCATCAACCTTCCACATATATAATTATTTTCATAAAGTATTAATTAGGGTAGTCTTAGATTAGAATACATTTAAATAATAATAGGTAATTTATTAATTTCTCAATAGTTACTAACAAGGTACCATTAGTTACAGGTACTTCAGTACCAGCGTATGCTCCACTAACTCTCGGCTTGCCGTTTCCGTTTCCGTGCTTTCCTGGACAATTCCGGTACTGCCTGAGTAAACGCGGGAAGCCGGCTATCGAAGTTGGCGCTCACAGGTTCTGTTTCAACGGACGTGCGGCCAGCGGGAAGGTTTGGTGGCGTTGCTCCAAGAATCCTCGGTGCCGTGCTGCCATCCATACCTACGGGTGGGACGTTGTCCAAATGAACAGCGCGCACACTTGCGGCGTACGCGCAACGCCTCTCAGACCCATGTTCTAAACGCGCTCTCTACACAAATCTCATATTTACAATACAAAGTCATAAGTAAGTCAATTCTCTATTACCCCGACCGCCGGTGAAATGTAAGCGGTGGCACAAGATGTGATCTTATAAATTTTTCGGGATGAGAGTTAGCGGTGGCTCGAAAATTCTTCGATTGGAATGATTATTACTGTTCATGTGCCTTTCCATCGGCGGTCACCATAGTGACGCTTCTATGGCATATACATATACATACAATATATGCAGATATAGCAAACATGTATTTTTGCACTTTTACCGTCTTTTGATGATTCTCCAAAGAGATTTATTTAACACGTCTACATTATACAAGTATAGTTAACGTACGTGGTCTGTGTAAAGTATACGAATCTATTGTTAGCACGTTAGTGAGACCGTACGCGAACAATAACCATCAAAGGCTGAGGGAGCGTTCTCCGTTGATCCTACTATAAGAATGTTTATCTAGAATCTCATAATAAATAATATATCACTGACAGATATATACGGCCAGTATTTTTTTACAGTATTTTTCACTATGCATTTATAGAAAGAGTATTTTTTTGTATGTCACGAGTCGAAATATGAGAAAGATGAAATCTATTCTTGGCTCACAGTCTAGATCTTCCACGCGACGGTCCTAGGTGTAGTTTGTTGTACAAGTGATAGTTCTCTTATGATAATAAGTATTTTTTATACATTACTTTTACATATTTTTTTACAATTTTACTCGTCGCGCACACAATGTGCGTACCATATACAATGATTGTTGAAAAGGTGCTTCGGCTCCGGATGATGAGGTTTCGGTTTGAGCTCATGCTGGTAGAGTTATGTTGTGAAGCAGAGAGATTGTTAAAGTCGAGTCATGTCACGTATACGATGTTAGGAAGGTTAAGAAGTTAATGTGTCGAATGTTTAAGATAGGAAGCTAAGCATTTATCTAATATTTTACTTAATATAATAAATACTCAATGTATACGTTATAGTTGTAAGTAGTTTTTGTTTTTTAGTGAGATCTTTATATATTTTTTTGAAACTTTTTCAGATTATTTTTTTTTTTATTATTATTCGTTTAGTGTGTACTTAAATACCATATTTTATTATAGATACTATGTTATGGCTAAGGCTGTACTCACACAAAGATTTATTTTTGGATGCAATACTATATACCGCACAATGTTTACCAATAGACTATAGTATACCAGTTTTACCATATAACATGTATACGATATTTTTAAGTTAACCCCATGAGTATTATTTTAAAAGTATTATTTTTGTATTGTGATAAGATATTTTATATTATTTTAGTGGAAAAATATTCATGTTATGGTAAAAGGTAGAGCTAGCTATGTGCTGTGTAGTGAGACCAGTTCTCTTCTTGTAGGTACAAAGAAATGATTATATTGCGCTGATGTCAGCCACTTTGTTTTACTGTTCCACCTCTCCATTAAAATAAGCTTGACGTCTTCATTAAAATCTGTATCGTCTATTACATTAAAAAATGCTTAAGAAAAGTATTTATATTAAATTATTATTCTTTGCATATAAAAATGATTATTACTCTCGTTCGGTGACCATCTAGAATTTACTTAATTTGTCTTGGAACTAAGCCATCTAGTTTTATCAGAAAATCGATGCTTTGCTAGAAGGCCGCTCCTCTACGTGCACTGATATTGTAACAGTTCAATACTTTAAAAGGTACGGTGCTATTAATATTATAGTTACATTTAGTTATCAATATTAAGTATAAAATATTCATTATTTTAATTATTTGAAAATATTTTTTTTTGTGTACTACAAAGTAAAGTTACTGATTGTTTCAGGTTGGTTTTATATACGATCGGCCCGTGGAGGCTTGCATCTAGTCGCTGATGGGCACATTTTCTACGAAGACGGCGGGTCCCACCCTCGTCGTGTCACCTGGAGGTGTGCTCGTTCCTACCAAAAAGCAGAGAGATGTCAAGTAGCCTTGTGTCTAAGGGACGGCCGTTTGGTGTATTTTAGAGGATCCCATAATCATCCTGTGACCTATAATCCGGCCAAACATGAATCCAGGAGGTTTGAAGTAGACCCCATGGGGAAGTATAAGATTGTGGAGAGCTGCGCGCCTCGTACCGTAGTAGCGGCGCCCGCCCCCGCTCTACCGCCCGCCCCTCACGCCGCCTTCTTCCTCTAGGCCTGGCGCGACCTCCTCGTACGCGGCCTCTTAGATAGACGCCATTGACTGTACTTGGAGCGTCGTTAAAATATGTATGCAAAGGACGACATCACGGTTATTATATCATTTTGCTCTTATTTTTATTAACTATAAACCTTGAAAGACTGCATAAGTTACTAAGTCGGCCAAAGTTAGTGACGTTATTCGCGTTTTTGAACACTTGTTATCAAAATAGCAAGCTTTTAGACGTTCTAAGTAGATCGCTTCGTGGGGCTTATTTAGTCACTCCACGGCCGCCTTGTACCGACTAGTAGCCTTAGAGGCTAATATTATAGGGAGCGAATTATATATGTGTAACGTATTAACTTCTTACCAAAAAAATATTTAGATGTTACATATACAAAATATAGCTTTAATTATAGTCTAGCCGTCTTGTTGATGCTTTTTTACAAAATTCTATTTATTGACCGCGGCGTAGGATGCGGCACGACTGACAGACACTGTTGAATACTCCAATATTTATGGTTTTTACTTAGGCGTAGAGAGTATATTTAGTGTAGATATTAATGTACACCAGCCTATAAGCGATATATGCGATAGTTTTTATATTAGATACTTATATAAATGTGATGGAACTTGGTAGATACAGAGTATGCGACTGCGTCAGTTTCCGAGTGACTTTTTTTTATTGTATTTCTATTATACCAAAGATTTTTCTAAAGTTTTTGACTGTTTTTTTTGTACTGTCGTTCTAAGTGTTTATTTTTATCGTTGATAACGAAATTTTTTTAATCATTTTTGTATTTTTATCATGCTATGTTATTTGTTTTTATTGATAAATCAAATTATATACTGAATCTTACCTTTATTTATATTATTTATGAACCTCTACATTTACAGTCGCTATCATTTTTTTAAAATTTAACTATGCTTTATTTATAGTATTTTATTTTGACGTGTTTTTTTCAATTACGTTTGTACACAGTATTATTATCGTCGCCGGCCGATAACATAAATGGAGGGGAACAGCTCCTAAAGATGGGTGGTTACTGGTATAAGCTGGACACGTGCTATCAGAATAAAAGGAGGTGGACCTGCGCCCGGGCTTGCGGCGCCAGGATACATACTACAGGGAAACGACTGGTCTTCTCTGTGGCGAGGCATTTATGTAAAACTACCAATAATTATATGAACCAATAATGACAATTTTTTAAAATATTGTTTTCAATTATTTATTGACAATTGTGTTTTTATATTTTTATTGCTCTTAATAAGACCACCGTATTGTAATTTTTTACTTTTTTTAATGGCTTCAATTGTATTTTAGATATTTTTGTTGTTGTTATGTGTTATATGTCAAAAGCTGGATTTATTGAATCCTAAAAACTATAAGCATATATACCATATCAATAATTATAAACATGGTACCACAGTACACAATATACACAAACACACACACACACACACA
>JBAIZZ010000043.1:124579-298801 GCA_037355905.1 Heliconius aoede
AATTGAGCTATAAATTTATTTTCTATGGTGTCGGGATTGCTTACAAAGATAACGTTTAACTGAATTCTTGTCACTAACTTTAGTTCCTTGGACTTGTTGTCACATTTTTCTAATTCTTTTTATAAAAAAAGACTTTGTTATATTTTTAACCAAATTCCTGAATATTATGTTATCACACGCAAAAGACCAATATGAATGTATTTTTATACAAATGAGTAGTCCTTTATTTATACTACGATTTTTTTTTCAACTTTCTTTTTAGCTTTCATTATATTTATTATTTACTTTTAAGTTCATAGAGATGTTATCATAGCAACAATAAATTATAAGTTGAGACGTTTTTAATTTTCAATTTATTTACTAAATTAATTAATAATATGCATTGAAGTTATTACGTAGAATGTTGATATTGTCGGATGGGTTCAGAATCGGTGCCAGCGGTGTACGTGCCATCAAGGACGGGGAAGTCTCTCTTACTGCATGAAGGTTACACGTATTACTTGAAGAATCTCCAAGCTCACGGAAGAAAACAATGGTACTGTTCATCAAGGGATATGGCTGGATGTCGAGCTGATGTCATAACTGCTCCCGCGAGGTCTGGAGATGGTGATGTTCTATTCTTGATACGAGGACGGCATATACACGCACCGCCCAGCTACTATTTCACACCGGACGGCAAGTATGTGAGGCGTAAGGACGCCTATCATAGATATAGGTAGCAAAGCGTGAGCGTTGTTTACGTGTTTGGTTTTTGATGTGGGTATATATATTTTTTAATTTTTTTCTATTTAGCTTTCTTTATATAGAACGTCGTCAATCAAGTAATATGATATATATTTTTTTAACTTTTTTTTGTATTCTTTCTGTTTTTTTTAATATGTTTTTTTTTGATTACGCATATTTAAAAGATGTACGACATTTTTATTGTTTTAATTAGCACGAAGCTAATTTGATATACATACAAATTAATGATAGTGCAAGCTATAGAATAATATTTTTCACGTTTTCTTAAAACGTGAGGGTAATTGTGAGTAAGCGATGAGAACTGTGACAAATTGAAAGTTTTTATTTCTGGAGAAGAAATTTATGTTAATTACTTAAGTATTTGAGGGACAAAAATGTATAAATGAATTTTGCATATTATGTATTTTCAGTACTTTCTTACTCGTTAAACGATCGAAGTTTGTTCTCTTAAACGAATATTATCTATTAAGTTTCATTTGTAACATTGTTAGATTTTGTAGTAGAAATTAAATGAAGATTAAATTATATAAAACATTTCGAAATAGTTTTCTTAATGCTCTTCTCCGCGTAGTGGGATAGCCAAAGACAACCCAATGTTAAGACATTCTGAAATTTAAGTAGCGGAACTCAACGCCGTGCTTTAGCTTCCGAAATGAGTATAAAACAATATCTTGAATATTGGTACATGATAAGCGCCAGTTGAAGTCTATAATATATAATATATCACATCGTTAATTATTATATTATAGATTATTTTTCCTTAAAATATATAAATATTAAATGTTTGGTATTATTAACCACGAACTGAACGCTCGACCTTTTCTGAATCAGGTTATGGGGTCAGTCGGCGTCCAAGTGAACGCAAATGAGTAACAAAACAAATTATTTATCAAATAAATGTAAGCGTTGCGCTGAGGTAACTGTTACAATATACTCATATTTAATTGGTGGAAATACTATCAAAATTCATTTTTTTTTTATAGCAGTCTCAATTTTAATTCAAAGAAATATTTGATAAATTTCTCTCAGTGCCATATCAAGCGTAAACGATGTCGAATTTCAATATACAGCAAATACTCAACGAAAAAGCGTACAAATAAATACGCATTCAATAATCGTCATCCGATACAGATTTGGGGGTCGCGGTTCACTTTGAAGTAGTTTCGTTGCAATATCTCTATGGGGGATATGAATTGCGCAGTTGATGGATCAATACGCGCTACAAAGTTATGAAAGAAAGTTCGGCGGGGCAGGTTCCCGTTACCCGCGCTACAGCCTAGTTACCCCCAGTATGCCCTAATTTTGACGTCGTTCCTCGTCTTGTATGTGTGCGTTGAAGGAGGACGTTCCGGTGTACGCGATCTCCTTTGCGCCATGTCTAATGGTATTTTTATGGTGCTGGCTGTATGAAATTTACTTTGTGTTTTATCATTTTTATTTTATACGTTGACTATATTATTTTTGAATTAGTTATTACGTTGCGTATCATATATATATTCTTTATTGCATATAAAAAAATAAAGAGTAACAATACAAATAGTAAAAGTAGTTCGCAATTACGTTGTTCATAATTTTGTGGTATTGTTTGCATTATTATAGTTTTATAATTATAGTTTTCAGGTTTAAAATTATAAATTATTCTGAAATTGCATTAGATTATTGTAGTTATATTATTGAAATTAAATATAATTATCTATTCATATCACAATTAATAACTTAATTTAAAGAAAACAAAGCTTATTATTATAGGTCACTTTAATCAAATGCACTAGTTGTCTAATTACAATGATTTAGCTATAAAATATCAACACATAAATATATAAAATCACATAACCGTAAGATAATTTCCCTAAAATGACGTTGCGAAAACGACTGACGCCATCAAAATCGATGATTCCATCGTATCGTAATACAGTTTCCAAACATAGGCGTTGAATCCGCGGATCTAGGTATGGTCGGGCGAGGCATGCGCGAGTTCTCGTGGGATCGATCCAGTCTCCCCATCCCTCAAAACATACGCAATAACTTCGCTACAACTTCCGTATAATGGCCGCCATAAAAATTAGTCAAGAAAGGAGGTTGTTCTGTATCGTTTTTTTTCTCTCTCATCTATGTAAAAGCGCCGGTTTCCGCCGTGAGCTTTCGGTTTACGTGTTTGAATGTATGTTTATGGTAACTTTTTTTTTAGATATAAAACAGGTGTTTGATTGATGGTTTTTTGATTTATCAAAAAAAAAAAAATTGTAGCTTGGCTTTTAGATTTGTAGGTACGTTTGACAGGTTTGCAAGATTAGTCAATAGTTGTTCTGAATGAGACAAGTTTTGGCCCCAACTTGTTAAATGGAAATATCAAAAATAGATATAATTCCTATAATAAATAGTAAAATTATTAATAATAGACTAGAGGAAGTAAATCACTTTTAACAAAAACTTGATTAATTTGCACTGTTATTGTTACAATATTTTAAGGCTTCATATAACTTATGTTGCAGTCAACTTATCAGTAATTTAAGTACCAGTTAGGTAAAACCAGGATATTATTGTAGAGTTCCTGCAGAACGGCGGACTGGTGGGTAAGCCCTTGCTGATGTGGCGGTGGCGCAGTGGCAGCAGGACTCACGCCTCGACTTGCAGTATTGGGATTCAACCAAAACGACGATGTGATTGTTTACTACGAATACGCTTGAAGTTCTAATATATTGCCATAGTGATTATTAGTCATTAATTAATTATAAAAGTAATTGAAATCCGTCAGTGCAATATATGCCTATCTATTAAGAAAAGTACCTATACAGAAATTCATATGATATTTATGTATATAAAAGTAAACAGTAAAGTTACCTATTACATTTATAGAAACATGCCATATTAAATAGTTGTTATATACATTATCGTAAAATAGTAGCTTAGCCACTTTTAGTGTCCTTTGAATTGCCTTCAATTCATTTGTTAGAAATACATCAAAACATTAGTCTGCACGTTTGTCACTGATTTTAGAATATCTAATAGCCTGCCCGTGTTTATAAATAATCTCTCTTAAGTGAGATTGATACTAGGATGCTGTTTTCATTCATATATATAATTTATAAGTGAAGACATATTGAGATCAATCTCAGACTTATAAATTTTTAATGAAATAAACTTAGAACAAGGACAGAAATGAGAAAAATATATATATATAAATGTGTTACTTTATCACGCTGTAAGACAATTATACACTATATAATATATAATACACAAATGTTATATTATTGACGTTTATTAATAAACACTTCTGATTATTTCGTTTCCTCATTTCCTCTTAGTTACATGTACGTCGTCGGTTGCTATGGCATTTTGTATGTTGTTGAGAGAAAAGAAACATACAAGCTGTTTCAGCCGACGACGTTTACCTATCGATCTCAGGTACGTGATATTCTTTTTGTATATACGATATATATTAAAAGTTATCAATCAAATAATGTACTATTATTATTTAATAAAGAACTGTAAATTATAAGGTGGCGCCCGATACCTGTACACGGCGAGAGGAGGGAAGTTATTGTTCTACGAGGGCAACACATACTTCGTAAATTCGTCAAAGAGACGTGAAAAAGCACGTGTTTTGTGGTACTGTTCATCCAGGAAGTCTAGAAGTTGTCCTGCGTCGATACTCACGATGTACGACAGAGTGCTCGGCCAGCCGCCCGTGCACACCCACCCGCCTAAAGTGTCGTGCGCTTTCGGCAACGCCGCCAAGTACGAGCTGGTGTATGATTCTAATTGATTTATGATTCCAGTGTATCGTAAGTTGTCGATATATGAGTACAGTCACATTATGTTCTCTTATATTTTTATTACGGACATGTTACTGTCATAATATTATATAACTCATGATTTTTTAGGAATATTTTTTATTTTCATGTAAAAGCTGAAGCTTCTAATGTTTCTTATGTTCATACTCATAGTTTTATTGTGAGATTTTTAATCTAGTCGTAGATTAAATTATGAAAAGTTATATATACTTGTATGTAACTAAAGTAGTTAGTAAATTTTATTTAAATTACCTCCAATATTAGAAACAAACCTACCGATAAATATAATGAACAAACGTTTGTAAAGTACAAATAAATTCCTACGAATTGCCACTGTAGCGTTTAAGTCTTATTAAGTTGCTTTAACATGAAGTTGATGTGCCAAATTGTATTTATTTAAATAGATGTTATCAAAACTCAAGTATGTTTTTAAATTACAATAAGGACCCCTAAATGTAGCGCGGGGTCGGACTACCTGTTCGTACAGCGTTCTGGGAACTAAAAAAAAGGAACGTCTAGACGTCCTGCCTTTTGATATATTTCTATTTAAAATGTTTTTGTGTAATATTCTGAAGTTCTAAAGCCAGGTGCAGGTAAGCGACTCATCCCGCATTCAAACACTCGATCTTAGGGACGAAATATCTTTCAATGATATTAGAGATAGATAGAACATTGTGCGACCAAAGTATTCGTATAAAAAACTAATACCTGAGGTAAAAGTACGTATTGGATAACGGGAATGCTGTGCCACGAGGTGTTGTAGGCGTGCAACTGGTCCGAGAGAGGGGCGACGTGGGCCTCTATTGACTAATTTATTATATTTTGAATTAGTCATGAGTTAATGTGTGATTCGAGAATATGGTGGAATAGGGATCTCTTCACCTGGATAGTTTCCAGTTATACTTACATACACAAATGCATTTGTTAGCGTAGAGTATTGATGCTTCATTTAAACAATATTTAATTATTTACTTCGATCTACTGAACAAATAGCACTCTAGAACTGACTATTTTGCAAACTGCTTTATTATATGTTTAATTTGTTAATATTGCCAAACTTTATGTTAATTTGTAATTATTTTCATACTAACGATTTCCGTTGAAATAATTATAAAAGTATTGAAAACAAAAAACACACTTTAGCGCGTCTTCACGTCTCACGCACTCTTTAATGTGTCTCATTGTCCGTAACATTCAGAATCACTTATTAAAATACTTTAGGCCAAGCTTTAGCGTCAAAAAGCTTTAGGTGGTTCTTTTCTTGAGTAGGTAAAGTTTTAATAAATAGCATATTGTAAAATTAGTTTATCTAAAACTCTATTAACACATTTGGCTAAAATAATGTATAAATAGGAACTACCAATGATATCCTATTTGGTGAAATAATTAACGTTCCCTTCAAATAAGTACAAGATATGTAAATCGTATAATCAACATAACAGTAATAGGGCCGTCAAAACCAGTTTCTAGGTTAAATTTTAAAACGTAGTTCTTGTATAATAACAACTACGTACTACTTGTCCATCGCGTCCAAGTTAGATTTGAATTTAACTATACTTTATCTGTACTGTATATATCTCGTTTCTTTATTTAATTATAAATAAACATGCGTATGTATTATAATTAATATCTAAACTCTATAATAATCTTATTCACTTGTGTTTGTTTCGTTCAACGCCTTAATCTCAGGACCTATTTATTAATATTAATCATTTTTTTTTGTGTTGAATATTCTATTGTTTATCAAATATTGATGTAAGATGTTATATCAGGTTAGTCGTTTCATACTACCCACTTTATTTACGGCCTGAGTTATTTCTGGTTTCAAATGTATCATAAATATCTCTCAGTTATTTTCCATAGACCATACGGGCAATGCTGCGGATAAAAGCTAGTATTATACATATAGTAACAAAAAAAACAGATGTGAAAAAATCCACTTTATCAACACTACGTTAGATATATTCTTAAGTGAAGACTAAATTAGCATAATTTAATATTTAAATATGATTCAACATTAAAATAATGTAAGCTTTTTGCCCTTCATAACTGTTGTTACCTTTATTACTTCTTTATGACCTGGTTTCACCAATTCGACTAATTGATTAAACATATATAATGCGCGGATATCATATATAATATTATCTCTATAGGTATAATAGTTACATGTGAATTATCTTAGGGAATATAGATCTATATGGGCTTATAACATTAATAACAAAGGATATTGAAAAATTAATATATTTTAAAACAATCTGCATTATTGTTTACGATGTTTTTTATTCGTTGATTAGATCTCTTCCTCATTTTTTTTTCAGTTACACGCTGTATCCCGCACACAGAAAGGTAGGCAGAGGGAACCTCGGTGTTAAGACACTCCGTTCACCACCCGTTCGAAATAGATTCGTATCGAATCGAACCCACACCCTTGTGCCACTGCGCCACGACAACTTCCTCATCTAAGTCTTTAATTAAACCAAACATAACTATAATATCTCATAAAATACCTTGTTACTCAATCTCAATTCAAGTGTTTTTTTTTTTATAATTAAGTTATAATAATTATCGTTAAACTTAAGCACGGTCTCATTATGTTAATGGTTGTAAATGAGAAAACTAAATGTCTTACTTATAATAACTATAGCATATCCGGTGTTATCTGAGTCATAGTTTTTTTTTCGATTAATTAAAAAAAATATATAGGTCCTATGATGTAATGTCAATAAAGCTGACATTACATTAAAATTCTTAATTTTTTTTTAGAAATAAAGCCTACTCAAGTTTCTAGTGAATCTCGGTAGATATAATACCTGATTATTATCAAAAAAATTATACTTATCTATAGATAAAAAAAATTTTTTAGATAACTGCGAAACTTACTTTATCTGTCGCCGCCATTTTCGTAAATTATAAAGTCCTATCCGTAGTAAGTAAATTTGTAGGTACTTACAACTTTTTTGCGTATAATATTAAAATATTTTTTACGAATCACGTGGCGATTGATCCAACTTGACGAAAATATTCTGTTTATGATCTTTTATTCATTTTGAATAAATGTAAGATTTCAGAATACTCTCATTTATATATTTTTTTACCTATCAAACTTAGCTATATAATTTTTCCACAGGAATTCAAGATAATGCTGCGAAGTAGCGAAACTCACCGTGTCATTTTTGCTTTTTTCAGAGCGTGTAAATGAAAAAACCTCCGAGTACGGATTGAACCCACAACCGTCGTGCCATTATTAAGTTTATCTTATTTTCTAAAAAAAATGAATAAGTAGGCAAGACGTGTGTATCGTTCCGTGAGAATGCCGTCGAGTTATTAGCGAAGCGCATTCACATCAAGATCCGTTAGTTATTGTTCTACATACTCTCATGACTTTAATCAAACCTCTGATTGTATGAGATAAACGAGAATTGGTAAATAGATTCAGGTATCTAATAATATTTTGCGTAAGTTTTACAATTAATTTTCTATGTATATTTTTTTGTAATAGTACCTACATATATATATCGAAATGTATGTAGTGTATATTATAAATACATTTTAAGAAGAAACCTATAAATTAGCCATTTCCCTTATCTTATTCTATTATAGCTAATATTCAACAACTAACCCAAGTAATTCAAAGGTAGGCTACCTGTGCAGGTAAATTTTCTACTAAATTGATTGATTCGCCGACCCTCCATATTTGGTAGGCAGCGCCCTCGAAAACATATTGTATAATATTGGTACTTCAGAGATGGGTCATTATGAATTACGCGTCGCAATCGCCTTACGTTAGATGGCGTTACATCCCAACAAATAGAAACAGTTTTAATGAAAGATATTGTTCAAAAATTATCCTACTGACACGCTGTATCCCGTATATAGCAGGGTAGGCAGCGGGAGCCTAGTGTTAACACACTCCGCTCCCCAACTTCCGTCGATTTCTGGGGGAGGCGTGTTGAGTGGCAGAACTCAACGCCGCGCTTTGTTTGAACACCAGAGCGAAAAGAAAATGAAAATACTAAATGTTTCATTTCCTTGAGTTGAAATCGAACCCACAACCTGTCGCGTTTACCTCTATCTATACTTATTATACAATATAAATGACGTCAGTATACGTTCCAATTTTAAAATTATTAATAAGTTTATTTAATTCAATATATGTCCGTTTAAGGCCATCGTGGCGCAGTGGCACAAGGGTGTCGCGCGTAAACGCGACGGTTGTGGGTTCGATTCCTACTCGCGAATGTGAAATATTTCTTTACGTTAATATTTCCATTTTTCTTCGCTCTGGTGTCGAGGCAAAGCGCGGCGTTGAGTTCTGCCACTCAACATGCAATGTTTCCAGAATTCGGCAGAAAGTGGGGAACGGAGTGTCTTAACACCGTGGTTCCCTCTGCCTAGCCTGCTGTTTATTCTATAACAATAGCGTCTTAGGATATGGCGACCATTGGACACTCGTAAAATTTGCTTATTTGGAATTTGAAATAAAATAAATATAATTTTGATTACGTAGATAGTATATTATTTATTCATATAAAAATTTGATGAACCTGAAGATAGCATCGCCTCGGAAGACAACTCTCCCTAACGCCAAGTATTTCTCTAAGTGTGAAACAACACCTCATAAATGTTACAAATTCAATAGTTGTTTTATTTAACACTAAAGTAACACATTTATTGTTTACGACAATAATACAAACCTGCATGTTATTTAAATGATCTTTAAACCTTTACTACCAATTTAAATTTTAAGTTATTTATTGCATTTGCATTTATTATTTTAATTATAGCATTCTACCATCGGTTTCAGATATTTATTTCACCACATCTCGTCGAGGGAATCCGATGATTTTGTACAACGGCGTCAATTTTATAAAAGAAAGGAGCAACGGTTACAGGATTCGATGGGTTTGCGGGAAAAAACGAACAAATCACTGTAAGGCGAGCCTGACCACAGTGGATGGGGCGATGATAAAGTACCAAGGGTGTCATAACCATGATTAGATGACGTGTGTAAATTGATTCAATTAAAAATGTTGCATGCTTTTATATTTTTGTTTTATTTATGAAATGCTAAATGCTATTTCTACATCATATTTACACATTATATTATTTTTTTTTGGAAATCCTGATCTACAGAGGAATTAATTGTATTGAAACAAACTTCAGCGAGAAATTGAAATTAAGATAATAAAGAAATATTTCTACCCTGTCTAGTCATATTAATCTTAAAAGCCTAATCTACACATGTGAAAGTTTAATATTTATATATCTTAAGTTTATATAATTTTACTTTTGTTTTGTTTTTCGTTTATGTCGTATATTTTTTCATCGTTGTTTTATAAATGAATTAAAAATATGTCGCGGGCTAAATATCAATATAAATATCTTTTTTTTTTAATGAAAAGGACAAACCAAACGAGCGTTCGGGTCACCGCCACCGCCATCAATGGTAGGTGATCACCGCCGCCCACGATCCCGTGCAACACCATACTATATATGTAAATATATAGTATGATATTTTAAATTTTTTTAATCAAGATAACTTTTCCTTGATAGACTCAGTTTCCAAAGTCGACGGTGACCAAGTTATCGACGATATTCAAAGCGAAGATGACATCAATTATTAATTTGAATATGTTTCCTTACAAGAATCTGGCCCCTCAGAAAATACCGACCTAACCGCTGTTGCAGAACCTGATGGATTATTGAAGCTGAGCGTGTCTCATAACTTATCATCTCAGAACAAGACTATTGCGTTCCTGGCAATGCTCTTCTTGGGAAGAGTGGACATATTTGGTTTTACAACTAAAGCTAAATCTTCACTTACAACTTCCGCTAGTAATATTAATCCATGTCTTTCAAGGACCAGCTCCTGCATGCACGAATATATTTGATCTTGCAGATTTTTTAAATTTATTTATAATTAATGAAATTATTTCTCAAATTGTGAAATGGACAAATGTCGAAATGATATCTAAACGGCAAAAACTAGGAAAAATTACAGCGAGAGTAGAGATACAAATAAGTTAGGGCTTCGTGTATTTATTGGATTATTAACTTTGACTGCAGTCATGAAGGATAATCATGTTTAAACGGATGACCTTTTCAATCATACCCTTTCCGGTGCACGATATGTTGCAGTTATCAGTAGAGAGATTTGATTTTATATTCAGATGCTTTAGGATGGATGATAAGACTTTAAGACCAACTCTTCGACCGAATGATACATTTTTACCTAGAAATGTGTGGGAAATGTATATAAAGCAATGTCGGATGAATTATATCTTTTTATCTGAGGTGACAATTGATCAACAATTGCTCAGTTTAAGAGGTAAATATCCGTTTCGAATTTATGTATGAAATAAGCCAGATAAATATGGCATCAAGTTTCCGATAATGTGTGATGCAACTTCTAAATACATGATTGACGCTGATCCATATATAGGCAGAGGCACAAATACTGGAGGCATTGCGTGTTGAGTGTTAAATAATTTATGTTTAATAATACTAAAATTTGTAACAAAATATAATTCTGTACATTATTTAAAAGTTTTTATTCTACATATAATGTATGTTCGTAACAATAAATATGTCAGTTTTTAATCGATAAGATTTTCTTATTAATATACACATATCCCAATCTTAAGATAATAGATATTACAAGTAGTAGTAGTGAAATAGGTGTATTTTTGTTTACAGACTGCCATTTATACGTGTGGGTTATTTGACTTAGGGTTTGTATATCATGAAATAAATTGGGCTCCTTGGGTTAATCAAACAACAAATCTATTACTGATAAATTAGTAAATAAATTGCAAATAATTGTGTCATAACAAAGGCATTTTTGCCTTTTGGGCAAAAAAAAACATTCTTTGTAATATAAAATATCTTGATGATTAATTAAAAACAGTAACAAGTGATCAAGTATCTTCGTTCCGTAAAGTTGTTTATGCGAAACTTCTTAAATTAAATATATATTTTATTAATTATTTACAAGCTTTTGCTGAAAAAGTAAAAAAAAACACCATAATTACTTTGCCTAAGATTTTGGATTTATATTACACTTCATTTTTTTTTTTCGATCTTGTATAGTTCATGTGAAAGCTATTACAGTAGTATCCAGTATAAACGTATTAAGGGGCGAATTAATAGGAGTTTTGTTTTGTAAATATTATTTTTTTACTAAATTTATAAGTATTCATTTTGGTAATCTTAGCTGCCTTCACATTCTAACATCATTTACCACTGACAAATTTGCAGATGCTCGTTACGTGACGTCTCGTAGAGGGAACCCCATGATTATTTACAATGGTGTCAACTTTATAAGAGAAAGGACCAGAGGAGACAGGACGCGATGGGTTTGTGGTAGAAAGCGACGAAAACACTGTATAGCTAGTTTGACTACCGTTGACGGCACTGTGATAAAGTCCTACGGTTTCCATAACCATAGCGTAGTTTAACTAACACTTTTAGTTAAAGATATATATGCTGTTGAAAAGAGCGCTTGAAGAGAGATTTTTATGTTGTTGTTTAAATGTGAATACGTATTTTAAATTAATATTATAAATTTATTTTTATGTAATCTAATCTCCGTATTATCCCGGTTTTTGTGGATATACGCGGCAGAATAATTTGGGAACAAATATGTACATATAAGTCTATACATATAAGTCTTTTATTTTTTCTACTATACTATATATATAGCAAGAAATTTGTAAATTATATGCGTAAATAAATAACAAGGTTAATAAATCTATGGATTATAAATATACCGTTATATTAGATGTTTATTATAAATATATATACTTATAATGAATAAGGAACACTGATATCATGGGCGAATCTAGAGATATTTCCTGGGGGGTATGGGTGCGTCTTGGGCTTTATCTTTGAACAGATTTGTTTGTTCAAATGTTATTTTTTATAAGTTTTCAGGGCAATTTTTTTATTAGTTTTGTGGGAATGGGACCGAACCACCCGGTCCCCCTATTCCTACGCTCAGGACTGATATATAAGGGTAACAATGTAATATTAAAATATTTTAAGGTAATATATATATTTTATAAATTATTCATGTGTTCATACAATATATTTAAAATATGTTTTGATTTAGAAAAAATTAAGTTTATTTTGTATTACGCTGTCAATGTTACAATATTTTAATATTTTAGAATTTAATACTAGGCTTACTGAACCTTAAACCAGTTTGTTTGGATATTTTATCTCAAAAGTCCTTTTGTATATTTATAACTAGTTTGTGATTACGAAATATTTTTATATACAATGATAATATTCATATGATAGAGCAACCAGTAGCCAGGTTCACGCACCACGCATGTCCACCATATAAAAGAGTGAGTTGCGTCTCGTCACCAGTGCCAAGAAATGAAAATATTAAATATTTCATTCTCTCTATCGGGATCTTGATTGGATTACAAATATATTTCTTTGCGATGTTCGGCTGTTAAACTTGTTTTTTGCCGTGATCCCTTTGCAGTTAGCTATTTTTTTGGAAGGCCTTTGAGTAATTCATCAAATCATATTTAGGGACCAATTAAAATATACTTGCGTGTAGTACTGTAGAGATAAAATTATTTCTTTTAATAAATGTTATGTGATATTCTTGTGCTAATATAATAATAGTTATTACCGAAGGTGCTTTATTATGTTATGTTAATATAAAATGGATTAAGGACATTTTTACTATAATTTTACAGTTTGTTAGAGTTCATTGTGGAACCGTTGTGAAAGCTTTGTTCTCAAATAATAAAGTCTATTTTTTATGAAGTAAAGAGCTTAAAAAAACTTTACACTGTAGTAATATGTTAATTAGTTCATATTTAAATATTTCTTATCAAACATGCATATGAAAAATATGTTTTTATGAATAAATTAAGTTTTTTTAATATATACAGTTTTTTTTTCTTTATTTTTAAACCAACTTAAATAAGTTTATTTATATTATTTCATACATTCGAATGTTATGTTATTTTCAGATATGCACAAATTTCAACATAAGGCGGAATCGGGCTTAGGAAATCGACAGTTTTCATTTTATGATTTGGAAATGGCTTTACACAATTGTTCAAATGATTAGTCGAAGGCGGAAATTACAAATTTATATAAATTATATTTGAAATATTTTGTAAGGCACATTTTTAGTGTTCCTATTTAATACCTCGATAATTAAGCTGCATGAAAAATATTTGTTTTTTTGATAGATGTATTGTATTGTAATATATTATAAGTAAAATACTAATGCGCAAGTTTTTTTTATATAAAATTTAATATAATCAATTGAAACTATGAGGCCAGTCGTGGCGCAGTGCCACACAAGGATGATTGTGAACGGCAGGTTCGATTCCCACTCGAAGATATTAAATATCTAATATTTTCATTTCTTCCCTCTGTTGTCGAGGTTAGGCGCGGCGTTGCGTCCCGATATTTAACACGTAATGTCTCAAGATTTCACCCTATTGCTGAGATTTTTAAACTTGGCTCTATGGGAAAGCGGAATGTAATGCAGTTTTAATTTTAGTTATTTTCATGTGTTTATTACGTTTAGGGTATTTGTTGCGGGTATAGTTTAGGTATATTAAAATACTTTCCTCGCCATCGAGATTTGCCATTTTGATTGTCATAATTTTTTTCTAATACAATTTAGTAACGATTTTATTAATATATATACTTTCTTTTTGAAACAATAGACACGCACATATATAATAAAATGACGACTTCTTTATTAATATTGTAATTCGGTACACGAATATTATTAAAATAACAAAGAAAACCATTTTAATTATGTATTTAATTTCAATATACGTAACGGTGCCAATCAGTTATTAGTTTATTTTATTTCTTTATCGCTTTATTATTTTTAGAATTAGTATGTAATCATTTTGTATATTTATTTTATTTTTTTTTAGAGATTATTCATATTGTCTAAAGGGGTTAAATTGTGTCGTTCTCGGGATCTTAGGGTTTTGGTATCATAGTTTTCTTTCTGTTTATAAAATGTATAAAAAATTTAATATAATTGGATAAGAACCGGCGCATTTTGAACAGTTTCCAATAGCAAGTTCATGTCGTGCTGCGTATTTTTAAGAATATTTTCTTAACAAGTATTAAACCAAGTTTATCAATCATCAAAGTATAATTGTAATCTTTTATTTTTATTATTAATTAACTATTAAACTTGAATTCCATCTTTGAACTTCAAAGTAGAGCATTTTGACAAAAAAGTAAAAATAATTGTAAAATTTGATAATTGTGCTTTATGAAAATAATATGCTTCCATAATATGTATTAGCATTTATTAATAACGTGATAAATTGACAATATGTAAATTAAGATTATGTAAATTTAAATAGCTATTATTAGTATTGATGGCGTCTGCGTAGTGGCAAAAGCGTGTGACTTAAAACGGTTGTGAGTTCGATTTCCACGAGTGAGTTCGATCTGATACCATGCTATATGTGGGATACAGCATGAAGCTGAAAATGATTTTTTTCTTTATTAAACATTATATATAATTATGACCTAATTAGTAGATGGGAAAACCTATAATGGTCACTCAAGGAAATTTTACATTTCATTGACCACTACAAAGATAGCCTTGCAATTCCGTTGTTACTAGTCTAGCTCTTAATTCATTGGATTTTTAAAGGCAGCTAAGAGAGAGTGGCAGAAGCCTTCATGCATACCAAACTCGTTTAAGGCAATTAATGCATATAAATATATAAAAAAAATTGAGTTGGTAATAAAGGCTGAGATTAATAAAAAAAATAAAAATAATTTATTTCGGATAAACATCCATATAGTGTTAGTAAACAACAATAAAATTAAAACTATTATATTCTACTTTATTTTTTTTTTTTTTTATAAAATCGTAATACCGTGTTGTAAATGACTTGGTCTACGATACTTATTATATTATAATGAAGCCCTTGAAGTAAGATGTGTATAAAGTGTTCAAAATACTCTAGTCTATTTATTAATACGCGGTTGTTCCTAAAATTACTATTAAACAAAGTTGTGGTTATTGTAAGAACATTATAGTAATGTTAAAACGTAGCTTTAGTCTACGAACATTGTCTTGCCTTTCACAATTATAGACATATTAAGCTTAGCCGAGATTATGCGATATTATTTTATGCGTGTATTGGGTTTTTTTTTATTTTTCTATGTTGAACTTATCAATAAAATATTGTTTTCTAAAGTGTTTATTATTTAATCGACCTGAGACTTGATAAATTTCCCAATATCCTTGTGCTATTTGTTTTCATTGGTATATAGTCAAGAATACTTAAAATGTAATAATCTTATTAAAAATGATAAGAGATATTTGTAATTACTTACAGTGTTGAATAAGTGCTGCCACATATCTTCCAGACATTTTATTTTATTATGGTATATTCTAAATTTTTAAATATGCTAAAAGTGGTATCCTAGACTTAAAGGATCAGATCAAATCTGAGCTCGTAATTTTATTTACTGGTTCATGTAACAAAGATATTTCAGGATAATATATTGGTAATATGCAAACTATTTACAGACGAAGCACTCATAGTAATGATATCAACGAGAAGTGAGAAGAAATATCTATTGATGTTAGATGGTGTAGTATTAACTGGATTTGTTCATCAAAGATGGTTCCATCATCATGATCCTCCTGGTTACTTTATTAGGGATGGACGCTATTTGCGACTTTGAAAAAATTTGATTTACAGGAAATCGGTGCTTCTAATAGACTAATTATTTATTTAGTATCATCCATTTTATAATATTTTTTATTTCATAAGTTTTATGTGTTTAAGTTGAACATACTCTATTTCGAAAAATATCTTTTCGGAAGTACGCTTACGCTTAATTCCAAGAGGGGGAGCCAAAGAGAACTCGGCGACAATCGCTACGGCCACCACACACTTCTTCTAATACCTACTTTTCGCTTCAGTCATCGTGGTAACAGTGTCGCTCTGTCTTCGTCTGCTTTGTGTATGGCTAGTCTTGTCTTCCGTATCTATTAAAAATACTTCCCAAATGACCTCATTGGCACATGTTGGATTATAATGTTCCTTTTATTATTATAATAATTATTATTATTCTCTTGTAAGGGTTTCTACGATGCCGTTTTTATTTTATTAAGGACTTCTCTTATTTAGAAATGCAAACTTGTTTATATTAATATTATTTTGATGAGAAATAGAAAGAATATGATAAAAGAAATATTTTTACCAATTTGGTCAGTTAACAAGAAAAGTTGATGTTGGAAAAAGATGTAGTTCTTAAAAGGTGTAAATTATAAATTAATTTAACAGTAAGTAATCGTTTTAGACGGTGAAGCCGTGCTCATACCAACGAGGAGTGGGAAGAAATATTTGCTTATGATCGAAGGGTACACATATTCACAGATCAACTACAGTGTGCATTGGTTCTGTTCCTCCAAAGCGCAGGGCTGCACTGCACGAGTGCGCCGCATGCCCGACGGCACCGTCATCAAGATCAGCACTCAGCACAATCATCAACCTCCAAAATACATCTTCAATAAGGGCAGATATGTTAAGCTGTAGTTATTTTATGTTTATTTTCAATGCTTTTAGAGAAAATACTGTATGTATTGAGTCAATCGGGATTTTTTTTAATATACCATTTTATATTTAAGATGGTTGCATTTATAGTTAGTCAACTTGCTTTGATTTAAAATATACATCGATTTACCTTAATATTTCGCTATTATTTATGGATAATTTTAAGATTTAATTGTTGTTATTCATGTATATAATTATTTACATTTTATTTTGATTTCTGAATGTGATACTAAATCTGTTGGGTATTTCAGACGTGCAGTTTATTCCAACGGAAAAGGGCAAATACATTTTGGTTCTAAAAGGTTTCACATATTCTCAAGTTGGGGGAAGATTCTTCTATTGTTCTTCAAAGCACATGGGATGTAGAGCCAGAGTGAGGCTTATAGCCGGGAAGTTAGTCGTCTCAGGCGAAGCACACAACCACGCGCCGCCTTCTCATGCTCGCTGTGGGAATGGTGCCTTTGTTCAACTTCGACCAAGATCTCAAACAATTCCTCCTGCCATCACAGCTATACTTCCTTCTCCAATAATATCGCCGAGAGCAGCCACTTTAGCCCTACATGCCTTGAATTTTCCTAGAATCTTGCCCAAAACCGATCTTTGGCCGAGACCGGCTGAAGACAAAAAAGATGAATAGTATTATATTACGGAAGGATAGGTAGCTTAAAAAAGTTTTATCGGAATTTACAATACGTTTTGAGCTGTGAATATTATGTTTTATAATGTTATGCGAATATTCATATCACAGCAACATTAATGTTAATTGTTTAAAAACGAAGGAGAACGACTTGTGTCTGTCTGTTTGTTAACTTATTTGATGATCTCTTAAAGTTTATGTATATTTTCAAATGCTGTGCTATTTAGACTCCTAGGCTTAGCTTAGCTGCGACGATATCTGAACATGATACGTAATTTGGTGATATTTTTAGTACGTAATTAAGAGCCTTATATATACATATTATTGATTCGTTACAACGATCTTCTACTTACAAATGTTATTTTTATCTATCGTTTGTATACATATTTTTTTTTCTTTATTTTATTATAGATTGCTACTTATATTGAATAAATAAATTTTGCTTAAAGTGATCTGATTTTATTTATTCATATTCATATTTTTCACGTTTTGTTATGCATTTATTTATTTGCTTTTTATTTTGTCTTAGATATTTCCTTTGAAAAAACTTCGCGAGGAACTACTTATTTGTTTATAGGATCATGTAAATATAGGCAGGTGTATCAGTACAAACAATACGTATCTGAAAAAGCTCGAATATCATGGCGCTGCTGTAAGGGAGGATGTCCAGCCACTGCTTCTACCGTAGGCGATGAGATAGTGACAATGAGAAACATACATTTTCACTAGTTTATATGCATTCTGATAAACATTCTTAAATTATTAATTAATATTTGGACATTAACTATTTTTTTTTTAATTCATTTTTAAAATACAAAGTTTATTTAGATAATCGATAGAAATTGTTATATGAAGTTATGCCTTAAACATCTTTGCGTTCACTACAATTTTTTATACTTGTAATTATTTTTCTGGTTAATATTAATTTGGTTGTATCCACAGGTGCTAGGATTTACATGTCGTCCAAGGGCACTATGAGATTACAATACGAAGGAAGTTGTTTTTCGAAAAATTATCAAAACGGAGTGAGAATATCGTGGAAATGCAACAAAGTCGGTTGTATCGCGCGCGTCAACACCATTGAAGGAGAAATTGTTTCTTTTAAAAATAACCACAATCACAGTCAAGTGGCGACAACTTGAATGAGCCTGGCTTTGATTTCTTTCGTAAATATTTACTTGGAGTAAATTATTTGTATACATATGTCATAAAAGTATATGTGCCTATTGTTTGAGATATATCCTGAGCACATTACCACAATATAACGCCATACTGGTTTATTTAAATACTTTTACGTATATATATATACAATTAAACAATAAACTGTGAAAATAAGATTCTTTCGACGAATTATCAGTAAGTAAATTATCAGTTTTTTGTTTGTATAATGGCACTTTTATAAATTCTTACGTTAAAATATTGGCAAACCTTTATTATTTTTCTACCTTGCATTAATTCTGACGTTTGATGTTACAATCATTATCTAACTATTACATTAATTAAATATGATGTTTAATAAAGAAAGCTATTTTGTTGATGAATTGTTTTTTACTACGCCGTTTATAGATTTGAGATCTCTTTATTGAAAATGGAAGAATTAATACGACTATTTAATTCATGTTTACATTGTTTTTCTTGAAATGGTCGTATAATAAATAAAATTAGTTAACAATTATTTCTTTAAATTGCCAAGAAAGATATAATAGATGTAGGTCAATAGCCTAGATTGTAAACTGACGTTATAATATTAGTCGATTGCTTTAATTAATTAATTGTTGATAAAAGAACGGTAATTATCTTATTTATCTTTTTTAGGTCTACATTGGTTTGTTGAATCAAAGTTTGGAAAGCCGTTACTGTGTATTGGCTCGCACAGATTCTGCTTAAATCCAAAGCAGTCTATCCAAGTGTCTCATAAGCTGACATGGAGATGCATACAGCAACCCCGAGGATGCAGAGCTAAAGCTATGACCGTTGATCAAGACCTTGTGAAAATACAAAATGACCATAATCATGAGACGAAAAATGTTCCAATCTTATTTTAGTCTGTAGATGAATACGTTTATTATTATAGTCAATATAATCATGAATGGTAACGAAAAAGATATTTAGAATGCCGGAAATCAATGATTTTTCCGATGTATGTTTACGTTTGTGTATGTTAATTATATGTTGTACTACGTTGAAGTACGACGACGACGACTCAACCCCCAGTCAACCAAGCAACACAATTGGAGACCGAAAGGTAATATAAACAAATCCCAATATCAAGAGGCTGGTTGATAGTTATATGAGTTCAAAGGAATTTGTTAAAAAACTACATGGACATTGAAGAAAGGATATATTATGCCACATAACTGAGTGGGGACATTTGTATGAAAGCCAACACTCGACTTGTATATAAATGTCCCCACTCAGGTATATGTAAAATTTTATAGGCTTACAAATATGCTTTTTAACTATTACATTTGTACTCAATTCTTCTTTTTAATAAAAATATGTACGTAACCATTATCGGCTCATTTATTTCCACCGAAAGTGTTGTGTCTGGTTTATAATTTTGTATATAGTAGTACTAATATAAGTAGTTATTAAATTCTAGCTTTCATATACAGGTTATGTATATTCTAACAAATGTTTTGTATTTTCCAGTTGACCATTCCGGCTTAAAATTCGAGATGACTAAATTCGGCAACCCCACAATAGCTTGGGGTAATTATAGATTTATTAAGAAACTGTCTCGACGTATGAAGACGTGGTGGGAGTGCACCGCGAGGAAGACGACCGGCTGTCGGTGTGTCGCTGTCACCATTGAAAATAGACTCATGAAGCTCAACGGTTGGCACAACCATTGATACCTTTATAAGATTGATATGTAGCTTGCTTTAATTTTAATTTTTCTTTGCTTTTATTTTAGTTTTTCCCGTTATACATATTTACAATTGGTACTGATAATTGAGAGTATGAGTATGATTTATGTCGTCCAATAACTACATAATTTCAATTAAATGAATACCTGTGCATTTGTATCCTTACGAATACATAGTAAGGATAATGACGTTTGACTGTAAACGTGATGGTTATGGGTTCGACCACCACTTTACTTATTTTTTTTCCCGCTATGATGGAGAAAGCATAAAGTTAAAGCTCTATCCCTATAGAGCTCTCCCAGATATATCAAAATTTTGACAAACCATACACACACTCACACACAGTGGCACAAAGTGTGCTGAAGTCGATTGGTTGACAGCTTGATGCCCACACAAGAATTTTGTGTTTCCATTTCTTCGGTCTGGTGTCGAGGCAAAATGCGGCGTTGAGTTTCACCATTCAACGCGCAATACCTCCAAAAATTCGGTGGAACTGGTGGTTCGGTGGTGGAGTTAACATTAGGTTTGCTCTGCCTACCCTGCTGTGTGCGGGATACAGTGTGAAGCTGATTTATTTGAATTTTTTCAATACGTATGCATGTATTTGTATATTATAAGATAAGTAGACTATAAGCGTAACTTCTTATGTATGTAGATCTAAATGTTGAGATACTTCTTGAAGTTTGCTATATGAAAGGAAATACTAAAGAAATAAATTCTACTAAATACTTTTCGGGTTAGACCGAGTAATTTTTACTTATTTAAGTGGAAACATATGTAAGTTACTGTTATCTATTATCAGTATAAATATGATTGATTTCCAAGGAACAATCCTTTCATTATTACAAAATTGAGTGGATTTTTGAGCCCCCTTTAAATTCATATTTCGACGCTTATATTTTTGAGTTTATTATATTTATAGTATGGTTTAAATGATAATGTTAAGCGCTAGTTTTATCACTTACTGATAAAATTTCAGTTCAGTTACATGATATTCAATGCTATCTGACAGACTGGGCTATCTGGATCTGAGGGCTGCTGATATTTTTTCTGTTGACTATCAAGCTTCCTGATGATTTTTTTGGAGTTTCTTCATTTGAAAACAAATATGAGGTTAAGTTAAAAGAATAATTCTCATAAAAATCGTATAAATAGGTCAATGAAAATATGATTGATACTTTTGTCAGATATTTAAATTCCGAATCTTCTAATTTCTGTCTGAATTAAGTGATTCAAAAATTAGGGTTAAAGATAACGATTTCTACGAGATCGTATAAAATATTCACCGCAATCGTCTACTAAAACGTTAAATAGTTTTTGTTCAGATTATAATTTAACACCTTCGGCTGTAATTTGCTTAAAACAGATAATAAAGTTCTAGAAGTAGAACAATTTTGGTTTTCGCCATTCGTTCCCCATCAGCTATTAGAATCGACTGAAACCTTAACCATCACAGACAGCCCCATCAGAGAGGTTCAGAATTCATCAGTGGTATAAACTATTCCAAGTCGTACAAACCTAAGTTAATAGTGCTGTTTGCTATATCATTTAGTTAAATGAATAATTACACTTAATAGATAAATAATATAATGTTATACAATTATGAGGAGCACTATTATGAAAAATACTATAAGGCACTTTTAAGATATTAAAAATAATATACTTAGTTATATCTTTATCTTTTAAGTGCGGCGCTGAGTTCCGCCATTTATTATGTCCGATTTTTATCAACCTGTCTGTACAAGTGTAGTGCTGAAAAAAAAAATACTTGTAACTAACATAAAAATAAATAACATTCCTGTATATACTTCTAAGTGCGTATAGGATGTTTAAATTTTAGCTTTTAGTAATAGGGTTTTATAGTTTTTTTACAGACTATTTGTGTAACATGTACCAGGAATGACCAGAAGAGTTAAACGAAATACCGAATAATATTCATTTCCGTTTCCAATAATTCTCCATCCTTCTCCATTATTAACAAAACGATAGATAGTCAATATATGTTTGAGTTGACAGAGAATTTATTATATTAACACTTGAGAAAGAAAAATATTTGATAAACATAAAAATTTATGGTAAGCCGGACTCGAACCCGCACCTCTTATGTTCTTTCCAATCACTTGCAACAACTGCTTGGACGGCATCCAAGAGGTGCGAATTCTCATTACGTTTAAATTTTGAAGGCTTTCTAAATATTTTTCTTGCCCATGTGTGTGTGAAAATATTATAAATTATTAACACATGTTCATCGTTCAATATTAAAACAGTTATATTTAATTCATTTGAAACAGAAACATTGTTTGACAGATTTTATTACATAGTAAGTTGTATTCGTAGTGATAAATATAGAAATATACTAGGCATTCTTAAATAAAGTGTTATTGATGACCACCAAGGAGAGAATATATTTTGAAAAGTATAAAAAATTTTTACTTAGTGGGTTCGAGTGGGAGTATATATAGCTCGTGGGCGATTTTCAGAGAAACCGCTATGTTAAAATGTTTATATTATTCTAAATATTTTAGATATATAACCGTTCTATATAAGACTTTAGCATCTTTTTGTATTTCATTTTTATTCTATTGTATGCGCACGGTGTCAGGGATTTTAATAGTTAAATACGTATGCACGAAACAAGCAGACACTTTAAAATTGATTTGAATTGTTGATAATTATTTTTTAATTGTACATTATTTTGGTAATTTTTTTTTTTTTTTTTTTTATATATTTTAATCGTATATTATATATTTCGATAATCTAATAATAATTTGGTTCTTATATTGTAAAATGTAATTGTAATGGTGATATTTTTTCAGTTTGCATATTATATTATGCTGTTTATTCAATCGCAAACATTGTTTATTGTGTAAGTGATATTTGAAATTCATCTATCACCTATGTGTGTAATCCACAGAAATGAACTAAAATTTGGAATTCGCCTTAAACATATATAAATCAGTATTTTGAAAAAAAAAAAATTTTAATTGAACATTTAGAATTTATATTTTTTTCTACAAATAAATGTTTGTCATTATGTTTATTTTAAATCTTATTGTGAATGCTTAATAATGAATATACTTGTAATAAAATTAGTTTTTTGATATATTGTTTTTTTTGTGTCCTCATACAAATTAGTTTTGGATCGAATTCGAATACCGTACTTTTTTTTTTTATTTTTATTTAAAGGACATCAGTGAAGACAGCCAAATCAGAAACATCATAAATGTTGACGAAATAATTTAAAAAGTATAGATACTTATTGATGTTTTATTGTTTCAGAACCGAAATTCGGATTATCTCAACGCGGCAACCTGGTAGTGCAGATAGGTGAATGGCGCTTCAACAAGCACGCTTGCTGGGGCTCCAAAGTTCGTTGGACTTGCATCAAAAAGAAATCCGGATGCACAGCAGCCATAACTACGGTCGAGAATGTTATTGTCAAGACACTGGGTTCACATAACCATTGAGATTTTATTGTATGAATAATTAGAACCATTATAATTAGAACTTTAACGACTTTAACTTCTATTATTTTCTATATTGTTCTTGTTCACGAGATGCTAAGTAATCTAAGTTGATTTTATTTGCTTAGTGTAATAGTAAAAGGTAAACATGTGTTATTTTATATTTATACTTGTGTGTATGTTTGATTATTCGTAGATTTTTTAAATTGTATTGTATACACGCGATTGTGTTATATTTTTATTTGTAAAGTGTTTCTATAATTTGATAAGAAAAGTATTGAATGTCGTCTGTCGTCTGTCTGACAATAAGTAAAGAAAAAATATCAAAATCTCTCCGCTTATCTCTGTCACAATATGAGGTGGAAATAATAAATTTAAATAACACGATCTGGTGACCTCGCCGTGACAGTTCAAAACGAGCTGGCTATGGTAATGTTTTTGTAGCGTCTTACAATAAGAAAAAGCATCTATACGTTACTTATAAAGTATTATTAGTCCGTCGTGGCGCAGTGGTACACTGACAGCACACGCGACGATTTTGGATTCCCACGCGGGAGTACGAATTATTTTCACTTCCTCTGATAACAAGACAAGTGACGGCGAAGTAATGTGTAGGAAATTGAACAGAAATTAGTATATTATAAATATTAGTTCTCTACTTTTAATGTTACATAAATTTTTAAGATCAGACAAATTAATAGAATTACTATTTTATTAAACATATAGCTGTAATTTTAAATGTTTAGCATATGTTAATATTGTTAAAGTTAAGGTTTTTTTTTATCAAAAAATCATTATTCAATGATGGCACTCTCAATAATGTTTGTTCTCACTCTTAGTAATTAAGTGCTATTATTTTATATTAAATAGGCAATACAAATGTAAATCGCAATATTCATTTGATTCAATAAAACGTTGCTTCTCTGGCATTGTCTTTTCTTACAAATTATTATAATATTATAAAAGCACGATTGTGGTTGACCAACTTTGATATTTAGAATTGAAAAGACAAAATTACAAGACGTCTCATTTTGAAATTTATCCAGAGGGCTTAAACATTTTCTACTTTTATACAGCATAAGAATCGGTATTAAAATAGAAGATTGTTTTCAGATTTGAACCCTGTATTCGCACAATCACAACGCGGCAATCCAGTTATAATGATCGGGCAATATCGTTTCAATAGAGTCAATAAGTATGGAAGTAGAACTAGATGGGTCTGTGTAAAAGCAAAGGCTGGTTGTAGAGCAAGTTTACATACTATGGACAACGCGATTGTTAGAGTATGGGGTTTCCACGACCCCATGGCGCACACTAGCGCTAACAGATTTTAATACGATCTCTTTATGTCACTTAAGGTCAATTTCTACCATATATCATTATTTAATGATATCTATAGTGTAAAAAAGCGCATTAGTTTAAGGAGTCCTTATTAATTGAAGTAAGTTGAAATTTTTTATTATAAATTTTGAATGTTTTAAGTTATATTTTCATCATACATTGAACATTTTATTTTATTTTTCATAATTTTTATTGTGATGTATAATACATTACGTGATGACCAGTATTGTCGTTTATATAGTGCGTGTAAAAAACTATACGTAAAGCATGAAGTTAGGCAACTACGCAGATATTCAGTTATTTACTAGTAAATATGAATAAATATATATATTTATTTAATATAATATATAATAACAATAATAAATAATATATAATATATTTATTTATTATTGTTTGAATGTTGTCGAATATGTGTGTAGATCCCTGATGGATTGGTATGCTATACTTATGTATGTACTTGTCTTTCTGATATCTTCCCAAAATATCTTCTTATCTTCAGACAAATGAAACGGTGCTTTTCCTAGCAGCTCTAATGTTTTAAACACGAGGCTCGAGAGCGAATGTAATGACATAAATTAATAAATTAAACAAATTAAGGGTAGTTTTACATTTTTGTTAATGTGTTGGGTAGACGTAAGTGTTAACGTATAGTTATTGAATTATAGATCGAAGTAAATGTCAAGTCAAAATATGCAATCACGATTTGAACCTACTAACTATAAATATTACTTAAGGTTTTCGGTGGTGGATAAATAGTAACAGCTTTTATTCATTTAATCATGAGTAATGTTTATCTTAACAATATTTCATATTTTGCATACATAGTTCATATTATATTGTATTATGGTTTAGTTGTTTTTTTTTTTTTTCACCTGTCTAAGTACCGATGGAATTAAGTATTGGAGAAATGGATAAATGATTGGCACTGTCCTTTGCCTTTGTTACTTTTTTTTAATTTGATATGATTAATAAATTTTAATTTATTGAACTCTATACAAATGTGACTTTTGATTTATTCTAAAATAATCCTTAATAACTTAGTTTTTATAATGTAACAATGAGTTTTATCGATTCATCTTAATCTTAATAATTATTATCTTGCTTTTTTTTATGTAACATATTCGTTTTGACTATGCAAAAATACAAAAAATAATTTCTTTCAGTAAAAGTAGTTAAAACAAACCGCGGGACAGATATGTTAATAGTGGACGGTTACAAATTCTATGTAGAAAAGAAGTATAAAATGATGACGCGGTGGCACTGCGGCCAGAAATCTAAAGCTAAATGCAAGGCATTTTTAAAAACCCTCGAAGATACCATAGTTCATGGAAACTTGGAACACAATCATGAAATACATTCTTTTACTGTGAGTTTACTGTGAGTTTACTGAATGGTAAAAAAACAAGAGAAAATTTAACATTTGTGTTATATATTAATAGAATAGTTATTAATAGTTTACTATTTCTCAGTATATTTAATTTAATTATGAATTAATATGCTACTATATGGCGAAATAAATGGCCAATTAAGTATTGAAATTAAATTTATATTATTTAATGGATAAAATATTGTTAATATATTATTAGATAGGATACGTTAGTTGAATTCACTTGGTGAATGTTGATTCAAAACATTTTAATTGCCAATATATGGTAAATGAAAGCTATCTTTATACATTATATTATTTATTTTGTAAAGTTGCTACGTTAATTATGTTGAATTTAAATAGAATAAATAGGTTATGGGTAATTTGGATAATATACATCAGCAGGGTAGGGTACCGATGTCCAATTAGTAGGCAGAGGGAACCTAGTGTAAATATACCCTATCCTCTACATTCTGCCCTATTTTCGAGACGGTGTTTAGCGTAGAGGAGTTGGATAATTAGGGTGGTAATTAATTATCTTAAATGTGAATGGAACCTTGCGGGGGGGGTATTTCATGTTTTTATTTTTTATTTATTATTATTATCTTTTAGCAATACATAATGACTAAGAAGGAAATGTAAAAGTAAATAAGTTTAAATAACAAAATACTAAATTCGTCTACTACTACTACTAAAGTCGTTAATGTCTTTATTTATTTTCTTAATTTGACTCTTGAACTTACCGCGTTCCTTAATAGTTTTTGTTAGAGTTGGTGTATTATAATATCGATAATATTAAGATAAAGAAAATTTTTAATTAACTTAAAGAATATTTATATATATATATTTAACAATAAAGTATAAAAATAATTAAATGCTTTACTTTTTTAAATGTTTTGTAAAAAAAGTTCTCTATTACTTTATAGGTTAATAAGAGGTTTTTGAGATTGGTTGAAGCCCTTCCTATTTTTCTTGGCCCATAATATTGGACATATTTGGACAATATTTATACAATTTAAATTGGTCGTCAGCATATCGTCGAGTTGACCATTTCATGAAGTGGTTGAGCGTTTTATTGAGAAATTCCATTTGTGTAAATACAAAAAATATTGTTATTAAACTATTCTGTTGTGTATGCTTATTTCTAACATTCACGTTTTTTCTAGTACCGGAATACGAAACTTCCCGTAGGGGCAATCTCGTAATGAAGCTAGGCGGTCACAGATACAATCAGATAATCTGCAGAGGCCCGAATCAAAGATGGACGTGCGTGAAGTATCGCAACACTAACGTGTATTGCCGTGTTTTTGTGGTCACTGTTGACGGGAAAGTTGTGAAAGTAGTGAATGAACCTCACAATCACTTGTAAGATACTTTGTAACGGCAACAAGTGATGTGTGAATGGTGTGGATAATAAAAATTATTTATATACACTTGACTGTTGTTATTTATTAGCATTGGTGTACCGTTGCACTTGGAATTTGTAAAATAATGGAATCTTTTTTTATTATACTTTGGAGGATTTCAAATTACCGCAGTTGAACCACGTCGCCGTCGCCAGTCGAACTCCAGTCTCGAAGCTCCAACGTGGAAAGTAGAGAATCCGAAGTTGAAAAGGAGTCTTGACACCAGGACTCTAATGTGAGGGACAAGGAAAATAAGTAGTGTCATAAACTTGCTTGATTTGTACTATTATTAATCGTAAGTCAAACATTATTAGTTAATTCTTAACTCCAAAGAACGTATTACGACGAACGGGCCATCCCGAAGACAACTTTTTTTTATGGAAAATTATTGAATATTTATTTGTTTTTGGTTTTATCAGTATTAATTTGGGCTTACAGATTTAGTAGTGAATTTTATAGCGACTAGACGAGGCAATGCAGTATTGGAAGTCGGAGGTTACCGATTTAATCGCGTGGCCGGTAGGGGACCCGTGTATAGATGGAGGTGCTGTAAAAACCCTAGAGGCTGTCGAGCTGTTGCGTACACTTTAAACAACGAAATAATGAAATTTACAAGAGACCATAATCATTAGTAAGATATAAAAAAAAATATTTAATTTTTTTTATTATTTTAACTTAGGAATAAGGTTTGTTATTCAATATATATATGAGCCAAAAAAATTATCAGCCTTTCATTTTGTACCTGGAAAAAAAATTACCTTTATTTTGGTAGAAAAAGTGCGGCGTTTAAACTTCGATGGCCCCATTGAACACGCAGTGTCTCCAATTTGAGGTGGAAAACGATGAACGTAATATTTAACGAAGGCAAAGAGCGGCGTTGAATTCCGCCACTCAACACGCAATGCCTCCTAAAATAGGTTCCCTCTGCCTACCCTTCTGTGTGCTGGATACAGCGTAAATTTTAACAGCTTAAATGTTCTTTATCGCATAAGGTCGTGACATTTAGATTTAAAGCTATTGCTTTAATACTGTTTTTAGAACAAGTGTCTTGGAAAATTATTTATCTACTTGAATACATAACCTTTGGTCCGTAGTAGTTTATACCGTAGTAGTATAACTGTGATATATATATATAATAAAAACCCTACAAGTGAAACATGATCTTGAGGCCTGTCATGGCACTATAAACGTGGTTGATTGATTCGGTTCCAACTGGCAGAAATGAAATATGTATTTTAATTTTTCCGCTCTGGCAAGGCGACGCGGCGTTGAGTTCCACCATTCAACGTTCTGCTTACCTTGCCATGTGCGGGATACAGTGTAAATAAAATAAAAATATGATACCGCTCATTAAGTAAGAAAGATATAATCTATATATAAATAAATACATGTATAAATTGTCATCATAATTTGGTTAATAAAAAAAGCTCATCGATCGATTTATTAGTCTTTTATTGCTAAAAACCCCTTTTATACTAGAGTTTGTTGGAAAAATGTGTAATAATATTTTTTCATAACCTTTCACGTAATTCTTATTTGTGTATCTAAAAATTTTTATATTAATTCTCCTTTAATCAAAACATTTAAAAAAAAAAACATATTATACATTATTCCAATATATGATCATTTTTAAATAGCATTTCTACCTACCCACCTTTCTTAACATTTATCTTCTTTAGCCGCTTTTCGTCATAAAACTTTTTTTTGATTTTTTTTTTTTTGTGTTTAGTTCGCACGTAATTTTCTTTTCAGTTCCAGTATTTGGCAAAAGCCGCGCTGGCAAACCGACAATTATAGTTGGCAAGTATATATTTAGAAAGAGAAGCGAAAGCCGGTGGTGCTGCACCTCGAGGAACTGTAGAGCGACGCTGTTTACCAAGAACGATATCATAGTAGAGACGAGAAGAGAACATAACCATTGAATAGTTTTTTTTTCTTTATTTTTAATTTTTATTACTTAAGCACAAAGCTTATTTGTGTTTATATTTTTGGGGTGTTATTGATGAGCTATTTTTTAAACATTCTATTTCCTCTGGTTGTTATTAAGATATTTATTTTTCATGGTTATTTTAAATTTAGATTTTGTTTTCTTAAAATTAAAACGTGGGATAATTTTTAAATTGAGGGTGATGTGTCGCACAGTTTGAATTTCTTGAACAGCGGGCTGTGTGGAAAGTTTTAAAAGTGTGATAAACGATGTTAATTGTTAAAATAGTGATAAGAAACAAGGATTATTATAATATAACATATTTTTTACAAGACAACTAAATAAAATTTACGTAACTCTGAAATTCCAAAAAGCGCACGTTGGAAATATTTTTGTTTTCATTGTTCTTTATATTTTTACTTTTAGTTTAAACTTTTATCATATTGAAAAACCACCATACCATAAGATTTTGATATAGACTTCAACATAAAAAACAATATTTTTTTCAAGGCTTATGTATAAAAATATTGTTTTTATGTATATTTTTTTAATATTTTTAGTTGCTAGTTTGATATTTTTCAAATATTTTCTTATATTGGTTAATAATTAAATTAAATGGTTAATAATATTATTTGTTTTTTTTTTTTGGAAAACTGTCGTAATTTAATCATACAGTACGAAGCTTAAATAATGTAAGTAGCGTTCGATTCTTCTCTTGTCGCACACTTCCTTTTTCCCATTGCTGCAGCGGCAGATTGCATCAGCGGCGGTGATCACTTACCATCAGGTGACCCGAACGCTCGTTTACTTTGTCCTTTTCCATAAACATAAAAAATAGCGCCAACATAGGCAGTCAGTTTTCTATCTCAATATATTTTTTTACTATATCTGTTTACCAGCAGGTAGAATAATTGACTTAGATTTCGATTAAGGTAAGTGTCTTTAATAAACATTATTATTTTGATTTGAAATCAATTTTTTTTCAAATTTAATTTTCATAAATATTTAATTTTAAGTAAATACGCAAAAGTAAGTAATATTAAAAAAAATGTGACAATATATTGAAAGTGAAGAAAAATATAAAATGATATTAATGTACATATTTGTTCCATTCCAGTAAGATTCGAGACAACACGGTACGGCAACCCGGTCATGGTGTTGGGAAGGTATCGATACAACAGATGGAGCTACAGTAAAGCGCCCCACGTGCGCTGGACGTGCGTCAAGAACCAGATGGGTTGTCGGGCAACCATCACAACCATAAACAATATCATAGTGCGAGCGAGGAACTGTCATACTCACACGTGACTTTGTGCGTGTATATTGTTTTATTTATGTTCATTTTTACAATTTATATATGTTATCACATTGTTCGAAAGCTCGCTGTGATCCTACTCTATGTGGGTTACCTCACCTTGGTCACGCGGATGTTATTACTTTATTAAAAAATCAAAGTCACAGTTCTTTGTTATTGCCTGTAAAATGTTATGAAATTTACGTTTTGTATTTTCCCCGTACCCGTAGGAATACAGGGACTCTCTCTTAGTGCTCCCCTACACTCCTCCGGGAACCCACATGCTAAAATACTGTTTTATAACCTTACTTTCGGTTGTGCGTAGTCTGTAAGTCCTCTTGGCAGTAACGAAAGTGCTTTATGTTTACTTATTTTATACAAACATATATATTCATGATTTAAATCTAATATATCATGAAAGGAAAAAAAAAGAAAATGGATATATTCAATAATATGTAAGTATTTAATCCATGTCAATGAGTGATATTTTATTAGTTTTAACAATACGTTACGCTTGTTATGGGCCAGTGTTATACATTTATTTTTAATGAATTTCTAGGATTTATTATTATAGCCTATTTTTCTATCTCAGATTGTCGTATTTTCGGCTTTTGATTAAAATGTCGAATGTTTTCAAATTATTGTTTTAACTCTATAATGCATTTTGTTTAAATTAATTTGATGTTATATGAAATAAGCATGTAAATACGTGTATCTATCTACATTTCGTTATGTGCAGACAGCGAGTTATATTAAAAAGCAATATTTTTTCCTAATAGATAGATATTCTTAATAAAAATGAAGCGATATATTAAATAATTTAATTAATGAATAATTTTATTTCCATAATGAAACACGTTTTTTTTTATTATACAAATTTGGTTTTTAAAACAAGTTGCCAACTTGTGTAATGTTAATAATTTATTTTATGTTAATTTAATCATATATTTTGATCTCATAATAACATTATTTTCCTATTATACAGTATTAGAACAGATATACATGATATTCATGATATATATATATCAACAAAATTATGTAAAGTAAGATTTTATTGCTTTAAAAGGTTGCTGCTAAAAAAAAATTATTTTTTCTTAAGTCACATTGGTCTTAATAGCGTGTGTCGTTTAACAATTATTTAGGAAATACGTATCGATATTATATAGTATAGATACGTTTGTGATACATCTAAGATAATATTACTGTTAATGCATATTGTAAACCGACAAATAGAAGCTTAAACAATTATAAGGTCGGGGCAAAAAGTATTTTCATATTGTTCATACAAAGGAAAATATTTTCTTTAGATGATTATTTTTCATTTATTTATAATATGTATGTGCCGTTTTGATCGATGACCCTGTTGCCATCTTATGGGTAGTGCCATGACGCCATTCCTGTGGATATTTTGAGATTTTTTATTAAAAAATCTTTGACAGAAAGTGTTCACAGTGTTCTTTTAAAGTTAGCTTTGTGCTTCCTAAAGAATTCTGCAATGACCGAAAAGCTTGGCGTTGAATATTGGAACACCACACCACGATTTTCTTAATAGCTTTTCTTAACCTCATCAGTTGCTGATAGTAGAGGTCAGAATCGATAGTTTTAACCGGTGTTTAAAAGCTCATAGTGGACGATTCCTTCCCAATCCCATCACTGTATCCGATTCAGGCCGGGCTTTGCCACGGTCTGTGGGGCTCGTCCATGCTTCGACCATGATCTTTTTCGTATATTCTTATCGTAAGTCCCATTTTACATGACCCGTAATGCACTATTTAAGAAATGGTTCGGAATTGTTACGTTTCAATAAAGAATCGCAAATGGAAATACGTTGCATTAGGTTTCTCTCAGTGAGATCGTGTGGTACCCAAATGTGAAGTTTTTTCGTTTGCCCAGTCTTTGTAAATGACGTAAAACTGTTTTATGATCAACATCCAGTCCTTCAGCAATGTCGTAGCTACTTATATGTCGATCTTGCTCCACTTTCTCAAAGATGGCACTTATTTTATCTGTGACAGTGCGTTCAGAGCGAACCTCATCTTTCACACTAAAATTTCCAGACTTGAAACGCCTGAACCACATTTGTGCTACTTTTATTGATATCGCATTAGGTTCTTTAACTGTTCGTCGCATTTTTACCTTTATTGTAATAAAACTTTAAAATGTACCGAATTTCTTCGTCACATACGCCTGCCTTGCCTGCGTGAAAAATGGAGGGAACGGGTTTTTTATTTGTTACATCTTCAAAAAGTTATGACCTTAATGATATTAAAACCAGCCAGTAACATTCAGTACAGCTAAAGAAGCCAAAATACGAAAATACTTTTGCCCCGACATACTTTATTTGTTGTAATGAAATTTATTTATTTTAATTTCAAGCTGAAATAAAATATTATTTTAAGGTAATAATTTAATTTTTAATTTACAAATTAACGAGATCGCTTCTCCTAAAGAATAATTTTCGGTTTTTCCATCCAATAATAAGACAAAGCCTGGCGTTGAATTTCAACACTCAATACGCTATGTTTTGAGAACTGGGCGAATGTGGGAAATGAAGTGTCTTGATACTCTACCTTTGTCTATCCTGGTCCGTATCCCGCACGCACGCACGCACAGTGAAGATACAAACAAATACATTTAGAGACACAGAGTACATGCGATTCCTGTTCTGCGGTACTTGCAAATAATAATCAATACATAAATATATATGAAAGTAACGTAGATATACTATGCAATTTCCATATTTTCAGGAAGTAAAGCAATATTAACAACGTCCAGATTCGGCAATCCAGTAATACAGATAGGCAAATATAGATACAACAAATGGTGCAGGTCTACCGGACCCAAGAGTCGATGGCGGTGTGTCAAGATCGCCAACGGATGCAGAGCTGCCGTCGTCACCGTCTACGATGAGATAGTCCAATTTTGCCACGAGCATAACCATTGTTGACCAAAAAGAAAGTTCATTCAGCGTGGACGATATAGTACAAACTTGGTTTTTAAATATTTTATGAAAGAATTATATAAATATAATATAAAAATATTACAAAATTATATTTATAATATTAGAAAATGCAATTTTTTCACTATAATATTGCCTTATTGCCTTACCTTGAACCTAAAGCCGCCTTTATTTTGCAATGTTTCTGTTTCTGTGGATATTTGATGGTAATGAACATACTTACTTACTAAATAGAGATTTTCGGTACATTTTCTGGAGTTTTTTCAAGCATCAATATACAGATAGTAGAAGTAAGTTAATTTTATTTTCAGGTTTTTCGTTCACAATTGCTAATAT
Organism: Heliconius aoede; assembly: GCA_037355905.1. Classification (NCBI taxonomy): domain Eukaryota; kingdom Metazoa; phylum Arthropoda; class Insecta; order Lepidoptera; family Nymphalidae; genus Heliconius; species Heliconius aoede. Next base: position 159,302 of record JBAIZZ010000043.1, read on the forward strand.
TTTAACATAAAATTCTTGTCTATATACTATACAGTGTCATTGGGAACAGCGAATAATGCATCCGATGCAATTACAAATACATTTACTTATAATAGTCCAAGACCGTCTACTAGCTCGATAAGAACTCAGCACTTTCTGTCTAAAATTCCAAGGAAAGAGGACAATAAAATTGTATGAAAACGAAGCCGGGGATGCTACGAAGAGATGCGGAAAAAAGGTACAAACTGGGAAATTGCTGCAAAAAGAGCAAAACGAGTGGATATTGAATGTTTGCAATGCAAAAAATAGCTTTGTTCCTGTTTCCAAAACTGTGGTACCAAGTTTGAAGTATGATGGGACTATCACCTATTACTTTTCTTAAAAATCTCCCCCAACAGCTGCGATGTGTCGCCTGTCATAAAAACGTTGCACGTTGGGAATGCAAGAAATGTGAGAAAACTTTATGCGTAGGAAAAGAATGTATCGAATGTTTTCACTCTGTATAAACGCTCTGTGTGCTCTCTTTCTAGTAACAAATAAACAAATAATTTAATTTCCAGTGGCAAGTTTTATTTGAGCGGAAATGGGTTAGTGAGTAAATTTGCATTTGTTTAGTTTTAATAATAACATATTTTATAATATATAGGTTTGTCAGCGGAAAACGCAGTTTTCACAACATCTAAGTATGGAAAACCCGTCATTCAAATAGGGACATATAGATACAATAGACGAAGTGATTACAAAGGATCCAGAGGAAGATGGGTGTGCGTCAAAGTCGGGTTTGGCTGCCGAGCCTGCCTTCTTACTATTGATGACGAAATTGTACAATTCTGTTATGAACACAATCATTAGGTTATTAATTCTATAAAGGTATTTGAGGTCGTAATGACTCTGTGGAGTTGCGGCTGTGTATCTACTAATAATTTGCCATGTACAAGCTCTTTTTCCTAATCATTTGGTCTTATTAATTTTTTTTCAAATGATACATATGGCTGTGTCAGTAAAATATCTTTCATATTAAAATATAGGCCAGTACTGGCGCAGCGTACAAAGTGTGACTGTAAACGCGACTGTTGTGGGTTCTATCCCGACTCGAGGAAATTAAATATTTGTTTAAATTTATTTTTCCATTTCTTAGCTCTTGTGTCGAGCCAAGCGCGGCGTTGAGTTCCGTCACTCAACACGCAATGCCCCCAGAATTTGGCGGAAAGTAGGAAAAAGAAGTGTCTTAACACTAGTTTCCGATTATCTATTCTGCTATGTGCAGGATACAGCATGAAGCTTATTAATACAATAAAGTAGATACCTATAGATTTTGAAAAAAAAACCCAAGTGTTGATAAAAAAATGTGTGTTTTATTGTGTACTATTGAAGAAAAGATTATAAAAAAAATTGTTGAAAATAAAACTTAAATTAAGAATATTAATATGTTTTAATACTCTACGCACAATAACAAGCAATAGATAAACAAAATTTATTGTTGCTCTCCATTTATTAAGCAATGACTATCATAACTTTTTTATAATATTTTTTTTTTAAATTGCCAAAATTATTTGAAACTGCAGGTTTATCGTCTGAGACGGCTATTTTAACGACCTCCAGATTTGGGAAGCCTGCGATTCAGATAGGAGCATACAGGTACAATAAGTGGTGTGGCTCGAAGGGCGCCAGGGCTAGGTGGCCTTGTGTAAAAGCCGGATCAGGGTGTCGTGCTTCAATCACGACTATAAATGATGAAATTATAGCGTTTCGATACGAACATAACCATTAATATTTAACTTTAACTTAACTTAGCTTCACGCTTTATCCCTAGCGGGGTAGTCAGAGAGAACGGAGCGCCAAACGCTACGGTCTCTACATACCTCTTTCGCCTCGTCCTCTGTTATCAACCTCTTTATGCAGGCCCTCCGGAGGTTCCTTATGCTTTTTACGTGACCTTCCTCCAGTATCTTAGATACTGTGTTTTCGAAGGTCAACCGAGGTCTCCCCCTCTCCTCTCCTCTCTTACCACTCACTTTTCTATCATAAATCTTTTTTAGCATTCTTTCATCACTCATTCGTTTGAAGTGTCCAAACCAGTTGAGCAAGTTCTTCTTCATTCTTACCGTATCATCCTCTAGGCTATGCTAGTACCTGCCAATCTGTGTATCCTACGAAGAGATCGCAACTCCACGGCATTAATATTTTATTCATTTTTTTTCTGTATTTATTTTAATTAATGTTTAATATATATATTTCAAATTAAATTTAGGCCTGTCGTGGTGCAGGGGCATAAGTGTCGCGACTAGTTGTGAATTCGATTCCGCCACTCGAAGGAATAAAACATTTATTTAAAAATATTTTAATTTCTTCCCTTTGGTGTTGAGGCAAAGCCCGGCGTTGAGTTCCGTCGCTCAAGATGCAATGCTTCTAGAATTTGGCGGAAAATCAGGAACAGAGTGTGTCAAAACCATGTCTGCTGTCTGTCATAAACATGCAGTACGTGTTGTGTTGTGTGAAGCTGATTTTTCTTTGTAAGATTATTGGGTTGTATAAGAAAATATATTTTTGAGATATGATAGACCGTTTTTTCTTTACTCTCCGCTTTAGCGTTATCTTTAGAATGAAAAGCTAGTAGTTTTAAATACAAGAACATTTATTATTTAAGTTCTACTTTCCACACGTATTAAAATAATTATATGATAGAAGAGGAACTCTAAGTTGTTTTAATTGTATTATTCAATATGTGTAATTAATATTAATGTATTATATAATATAATATTATTTATCTTAGAGGACTTGAGATTACTATCGTTTCTAATGTCACTCAGGGTATTTATAATATTTAAATTCCTTTGTTCTCCGCTAAGTTAGACAAAGTGAAACGTTACAGAGACAGACAGAGAAAATTGTAAGAGAAACTTTAAATCCTCTCCGTCTACCCAGTTCTGATGAAGTTGTAAACAAACAATATTAATTAATTATTTGAGAAACTGCGGTTTACGCGTTGTCGCGTAAAGGGAACCCTGTCATCCAAATCGGTAAGTACAGATATCGCAAGTGGTCCGGCAGTAAGGGGGTCAAGATCCGATGGATCTGCAACAGAAACAATTCTGGCTGTTTGGCGAGTCTCGTGACCATTGAAGGCGAGATTATCAAAATTAATGATGAACATACTCATTAAAAGTTTAGTTTCTTAAGTAAATATTATAATATTAGTGGGATTGTAACTAATGAACTGACATACTTCACATGTTATTGATTTGATTATTTATATTTAATAATTGTGAAGTCAAAATTGAAAATTTTTTGACTTAATAAGTATTGAATGATAGTGATTTTTATTCAATTAAGTAAAGAGTGTAAAACATATGTAGAGATTTTATTGCGAGCTTACATTTCTAATTAATATCTATAGACAACGAATAAAATATAATTGTCTAATAATCTGTACTTATAGTTTTAGTTCCTATGTTCGTGAAATCGCGGTATGGAAAGCCTGCGATACAGTTAGGCCCGTACAGGTTCAATCGCTGGAGTGGAAGTAAAGGTGATAAAGCCCGCTGGGTCTGCACCAGAGACCACGGAGGCTGCAGAGCCAAGATCTACACTCACGAAGATGTCATCATAAGCATGTTTAATGTTCACAACCATTGATACACTACATTTTAATAAATCTAGGTAATTCATGCCTTTAATTTAAATATTCAATATGGCTCTATAATGCTACGTACTTTATTTATAGTGCCAAACGTTGTTGTTTTAGAATAATGTTATAAATTTTGTATATTATATAAAGAAATTGATTTGTAACATATCCATATGTATATATGCTGGAGAGTAAATTACATATGTGAAACGTCTGGTATGATCTGTTGAATAAAAGAATAAGAAAATATATTGATTACGTTACTTAACTTCTGTTATTTCTTTATAAATTGGGCAAAGCTGATTATTTTATATAGCTTATTTAGAAATTGTCAAGTTCGCCGTGTGATCCCGGCTTAGAATAGGATCACCCTGGTACCGTCGGTGTCGTAAGAGGCGACTAAAGTACGTGTGGTAGAGTCACGTCGCCAGTAATGGCAACACGCATGGGCAGACTCGACCGGATTTAATACCACCCCCGGCATTTAAAACCGGCCTGAAGTAGTGGCCCTTGCCACTGCGTTTCGCATTAGGTAATGCCGGGCCCCGGCGCCCAACATCCTCCACCTTGGCAGCCAGCAACGCACCTGTAGCTCCTCTGGTGTTGCATCGTGTGCGGCGGTGATCACTTACCATCAGGTGACCCGAACGCTCGTTTGCCTTGTCCTCTCCCATAAAAAAAAAGAAAAGTATATCTGTTACAAGCTTAAAGTTTATTTATTCGCGATACGGTACGTTGTGGTGCAGTTAGCTAAATATAAATTAAGGAAGCACAGCCACCGTCGAGGTGGATTTGTAATCATGACCAAAAATGGTGTAGATGAAAGCTGTCGATGGTTGACAATGAACTTGTGTATAACAAAGATGAACACATTCACTGAAGTACATGGGGCTCAAAGTGCATAACAATATTCAAGAAAATTAAAGGTTTCTAAAATTATAATGGACTTTGTTGTACTCACTGGCAGATTTAGAATTACCTATGATTAATGAATAATCATATCGTTGCACAAAACTGAGTGACAGTAATATTTTATGAAATAAAAACCTTTATTTTTTTATCTGTAAAAAAACTATTTAAAATGTAACTTATATAATTATATAAACATTAATGAACGTGTAAATGCTGTAAACGACTTATAATTAAAAACTGATTGATTATAAATAAAATGCAATAGACACAGCAAAACCATTTTATGGTTATAAATAACAGAATTATTTGTATAAAGTATTATTACGAAATTCTCATTATAGGAGCAATATATACAAAATCTCGTTCCGGAAATCCGGTGATACAGATAGGAGGTTACAAGTTTAGGAAATGGAGTGGCAGTAGAGGCCCCCGGGCAAGGTGGATATGCAACTCCGACAACAAGGGGTGCAGGTCGAAGATATGGACTATTGATGACGAAATTATATATTATAATAACAATCATAATCACACTTAAATAATTTCAACGCAGTTTCATTGAAATTGTAAACATTTTATAACTCTAAAGTAATTTGTCTGTTCAACGCTCGCTGTATCTCGTATGGTACAGAGAAGATAGTAACAACATAATGTTAAGACCGTACAATGCCTAGACACCGCATTCCACATATGTCGCATTGTTTTGTAGACGTGGTGGGTGGCGGAGCTCAATGCCGCGCTCTGCCGCGCGAGCACCAGAGCGAACAAATGAAAATATTAAATATTTCATTTCCTCAATGGCAATAGAAACCTGTCGCGTTTATAGACACAGGCTTGTGTTCTTTGTTTATTCTTGAAGGACATGTCATTTATTTGAATATAAGTAAATTAAATTTTAATAAATATAAATTAATATTAGTAACTATTAAAATATTTGATTATAATTTCTTTTGTTTTATTTTTTAGCCCATAATGACTTCACATAAATTGTTTAAAATATCTAAATACAATAACCAATTAATAATAACTATTCAATTCCCGATCGTTTCGAGAAGCGTTCGTTTATCACATCTCGATTCGGGAACCCGTTAATAGTGATCTGCTTTTTAAAATATTCATATCTAGTATAGTACATTATACTAATTATGTAATTATACAAATATACAGAAGCTTATAATATATGAACACTATAACATGGAAACGAGTCCCACTCGATAATTAATTATTTATATTTTATCGCTTTGACGGGTTGTTACACATATAACACTGCGTATTTTGCTTCATAAACACTGTAAATATATTTTATGGTAAGTGGTGGAGACCGATGTCTCTGTTTATTTTTTTTTTAACTTCCCCATTACCTACTTTCCACCCAATTTACGTTAGATTGAGAGTTGATAAGCGAAATTAAATGACGTGAACTTATTTTAAAGCGTCACCATAGTGAGAAAAACGAAAATAATTCATTCCCTAGAGCGGGTGTCGAACTCACGACCACCGCGTTTATGCTATATTTGTTGTTATGCTGCTGTTCCACGAGGGCCCTACCTGACATAACCATATGCAAATAACTAATAAAACAAAATAAGCAAACCTATTGATTTTATAGAATAATATAGAAATATATTCAGTTAATTTTTACCCTATTTCAGGTCCCCAGTTTCTCCTATCGCGTTCTGGGAACCTTGTGATACAAATAGGCCAGTATAGATTCAGAAAAGGTACAGGCGGTAAGGGTCCCAAGAGGCGATGGATTTGTAACTACGACCAGAAGGGATGTAAAGCCAAAATAATGACGCTCGATCATGAGATTATTAAAATTAATAATGCACACAATCATTGAGTTCAATGTATCGAAAAGTTGAATTTTATAAGTCTATAGTTATTGTTATTTTGTCCTGAGACAAGGTTTCTTCTTTCTAAGGAAAGAAAGTATTTTGAAATGTATAAGGATTTGAACAATTTGGGACTCAAAGGGCTTATCTAATTTGAGCTTGAGCGCTTCTAAGAGGCGTAGGTTCGAGTCCCGCAAAGTTATTTTTTTTATCCGTTTCCAAGAAGATTGCCTACTATTTGAGGTTTCCTCAAATGTCATATACTATGCACCATCGAGCGGAAATGAAAATATATATCGAAATATAAATCGAGGGGAATCGAACTTATGTTACATAATTTTTTCACGCAAGCATCAAATGAACAATATAATATGTTAATATTTAGATGATAATGCAACTAAGTTACGTTATTTAAAGTTTTAGATAAATATTTAGATAGCAAGATCTAATTTACATTATGAAGTTTGATCTGTTATTAAAAGGTATTATTTTTATAAATTATGCTTATTTTATTTAAATTACTTGATACTGGTGGTTTTTGAACGTAAGAATTTAAACTGTACCCCGGAATGTTATGTTTAAAAAAATTATTTACAAATAATTGAATAAGTTCAAATTATTATCAGGGTAAACTTCAAATTTTATAATATGGAGCAGTATACTCCTATATATTATAAAAAACAAGTATTTTTGAGTACACAAATAAATACGAAAATATCGTAATTAATTTAAATGTGTGTAACCGATAATCTTATATTTTTTCTAATTTTCAGAATTTGTATTTAGTACATCGAGGTACGGTCAACCAGTAATTTTAATAGGATCTCATCGTTTCAACAAGAAATACTCCGACAGCGAAGGCCGGAGGGTGCGGTGGGTGTGCGTACGCGCACACAAGGGGTGCCACGCGAAAATTGTCACCTACTCCAATATGATTGTTTCCTGCAACAACGTACATTCTTGTAGTCTGGTCAGATAAATTTAGATTAGACAACAAGTATACTTATAGATAGATAACTATCTTACATGGTTATTGTCAATAATGTTTGAATTACTTTATTATTATTTATAATGAAATGTATAATGATTTATATAATTTATTTACGTCATAGTTAAGCCTGTTTTTAAGTTAGAACATGGCATAATTAATGTCAATACTCTGGTATGTCTTTGTGTCACTCCAAGAGTTGCTAACATCCCTCGTTTCTTTTTAATTAATATACACGTATACCCGCATAAAATTTACACTTTTGCGGGTATATGTGTATATAAATTAAAAAGAAAGAAGGGTTGTATGTGATTTTATAACAAGCTAGCGGTCCACATACAGCTTTGCCCGCTTGAACTTTACGTAACTTCGAGAAAAATTGGTTGATCTGGCTGGGTGAGGTTAATATAATTGGATGGTTGTGGGTTATGTAAGTACATAAAATAAATTATTATTTAAACCATTTAGAATTTTATTTCTTTTTCGCAAAATTGTCATGTATTATTTATATATAAAAAAAAGTTTTCCTTAGAGTCAGAATTCTTTTTATATACCTATATGTTTCTTCATAACTTCTATTTTCCAGTTACTCTCATAAAAATCTGGTCAGCACTTTCGGAGATGAGTCTGGATAAACAGAAAGACAAATAATTTAAAAACGTTTGCTTATGTTGTAATATCGTGAATAAATATGTACTTAGCAACATAGTTATTTTGAAATAACATACATCAATTTCATTTCTATGAATAAATAACGATATAAACATTAAAACATACAATTATTTTAAGAAATAAATATTCATATAGTTCAAGCGGGCGAAGCCGCCCAGGTCGGCTAGTATTCTATAAAGTCATTTTGCTTACAACAATAAAAATATAATGAATTTAAAGTTTTTGAAAATTTAAGTAATTGTTTATAGTTGCAGAGATTTTAACATCGAGAGCCGGCAGACCTGTCATCCAAATAGGCAATTATCGATTTAATTTGTGGAGCGGCAGTAAGGATAAGAGCAGAAGAAGGTGGATTTGCGTGAAGGTCCACTCTGGATGTTCATCAACTTTAATTACGTTGGAAAATGAAATAATACAATACAAACCTCATAATCATTAGTTGTAAGTAAATTAATTATTTAATTATAGTAATTTGATATATTTTTTTTTAGTTTCACGCTGTAGTTAGTTTAGTTGCTTTTACTTGTGACATTTACGAAGACTGCTCTTGGAAGGGTAATAAGTACACCATTGACATATGATACATCTTTTATTTCAGTTTAAAAACTATATATATCTATCATTGTTCATTTCAATGTTAGAAAAATAACTAAATCTATGGCTTAGTTTTTCTATTCGACTTATTTGCCAGTCACCATTTTATAGCGTTTGACCGCTTGTCAGACGGACGCTTATGAAACAATCATTCTGTTTGTGACACGTGTCTACTAATAAAAAGTAATATTTTATTGATTATTTCAAAAGGATTAATATAATGTGGCCAGTCGTAGCGCAGGGGCACAAAGTGTGGCTGTTAACGTAACTTTTTGTGGGTTCGATCCGCACTCGAGGAAATTAAATATTTATTTAAATTTATAATTTTTATTTCCTCGCTCCGGTGTTGTTGAGGCAAAGCGCGGTGTTGAGTTACGTTAAGCAATGCCTCCTGAATTCAGTGGAAAGTGGAGAACGGAGTGTCTTATTCTATCCTATTATTCTACAAAACAACAATAAGAATGAAAAATAAAATACGTTTCAAAGTGTTTTTTTATTATTCTAGTCTACTCTGACAGATAGTGTTGAGTGGTGAACGGAGTACCTATCGCAACATTAGGTTTCAACTTTGCTCGAAAAACGTGATGCTGTTTTTTGTTGGTAACCCATATATTGGCAATGATTACATACATGACAAGTGACTTAACCAGCAGGTTAAGTCACTTGTCATGGTGCTAAGATACTCCGTTTTCTACTGGCAGGTGAATTCTTTACTGGTTACCAGAGTTACTCGTTACCAGAGCGAAGAAATGAAAGTAGTTGATATTTTATTTCCTTGACTTAGATTTGAACCCACAACTGTCGCGCTTACAGTTGCATGCTCATTTGACTTGTTAAATATTTTTACACCCTTCACTTAATTGACTTATTTGTCTTTTTTATAATTACAGTATAATTATTTTACAGGAGCTGTGTTCGCGTTTCGGACACCCAGTAATAATTTTAGGACAATATAGATATAAAAGAATTGGTTCTAAAGGCCTCGTTGCAAGATGCCGATGTTCCCAGATGACAAGGCTGTCCAGCCACACACAATAAAAATAAAGTTTTTAAATTAAATGAAGACCACATACCTTGTATATTTGTTTTATTTGTCGTTATTGAGACGAAAACGTTAAAAGTTAAGTTTGATCAGTGACTTCGAGAACAATTTATAAAGGTACAAGTAATGTATTTTAAGTAAATTATTATTGTCTTTTCTAGCGGTTTTCTCGACAACGCGTAACGGGAACCCAATGATTTTAATAGGACCCTATCGGTTTCACAAGTATTGTAGAAGTAAGGGGCGAAAGGCGAAGTGGGTGTGCTCGAAGATGTCGCTGAAATGCTGCAGAGCAACTCTGACAACGTTTGATGACCAAATTATATGTCAAAATCGGGAACATAATCATTGACAAATTGTAATTTAACGTTTGTGTCGTATGTATGCTTATATAGAGCCATCAAATAATTATTATAATTACCTATTTCATTAATATACAGTACAAAGTGAGATGTTATTATTTTATACGTTTAAATTAATATAAATTATAATCATTAAAGTTGCATTTTATATTTATACATATAGAAAAATCATTATTTAATTTAAAAAAAAAATTATAAATCGAGATACGTTTTGATTTCAGTAATATATACAACATCGAGATATGGTAAGCCAGTAATACTTCTTGGCGGATATCGTTTCAATCAAAGTTGTAAATACACGGGACAAGTCAAAAGTCTGTGGAAATGTTCCAGGAAGTCGCTAGGGTGTAAAGCAACGCTGACCACTGTCGACAATATTGTTATACATCAAAGTTACTTTCATAATCACTTCAATCAATAGATTTTTTAATTTTTTTTTATTTGGCGTCACGCTTTATGAGGAACAAGCCACGTCGACAAGAGTCCCATTCGGGAAAATGGAATTCAATTCGGGTATCTTGTGAATACTTAACGAATGTGATATTTTTATTTTAGATTATGCTGTTCTGTATATGTGCGGTACTTAGTTTCAAATTTAATGAATTTGATTGAGTGGGCAAGAGTGTCTTATCACTAGGTTCTCTCTGCCTACCCAACTGTCCAGTAAGCAACAAATGAAGTGGGAGAATCAGTGATTATTTCAGATAATATGTTTGCATTATACGGAATCGAAACTTTGCTTTGTAAATATTAATAGAGAGCAAATTTAACGTGGAGTGGTGGACTTGGATGACAGCTTCTCTTAAGAGTTTACGGATAATTTAAATATTATATAGAATGATCTTTTCAAAATAAAAATATTTATTGGTTTTTGTTGACGAAATCAATTAAGTTTTATTTATTAATCGATTTTCTAACTCCTTTTGTAATATTATGTGGACGAGGCGAAAGAGGTATGTAGACATCGTAGCGTTTGGCGCTCCGTTCTCTCTGACTATCCCGCTAGGGATAGAGCATGAAGCTAAGTTAAGTTTATATTCCAATTTCTTCAATCTAGTGTAGTGTAGGCGTTGAGTCTCTCAACAGACAACGCCTTCAGAATTCAGCGTAAAGTGGGCAACGGAGTATCTTAACCTACTCGTAGAACTTAGATTTCCTCTGTCTCTGTGAGATACAGCGCTGAAGCTGATTTAATTTAATTCAAATCATATATTAATTGTACTTTTAGTAATATAAACCGATTTATTGTTTTATAGACGTTATATATACAACGTCGAGGTGTGGTTAACCTGTGATTCTCGGGCGGTATCGGGATTTTTTATTTAACAAAACCTGTTAAGTAGAAAATCCTTCCTCCCTTCTCTTCTGCACTAATAGGAATAATTTATAATATTAGAGAATTAATAATACCTATTAAATCTATTTTGGTATGAATTTAAATTATAGTCTTTTTTTATTTATTTATTTTGTAATTCGTTTGTAATTTTTCTTATACAATGTGTCTACTGTGCGACAATCATAGTTATATTGCAAAAGTTTATATGATATACTTTACTGAAATACGATTGTCCGTCATATGGTATGTATAGTTTTATTAAAATCAAGATACGTCCTCTGTGACTTTAATTGCCTGAACTTCAAGACGCTGCATGAAAATCTCCGTGTTTTCGAAAAATCCTCTTTCTCTTCTCTCTATCATACCTATATCACGAAATTTCAACCTCTTAACTGCTTTAGTTTAGCCGGTTCATTGTGTGTCAGTCACTCAACACCAAAGGTAACTAACTTTTATGTATATATATATATATGTTAAATACCTATTGTTTTATTTCAGTTAAATTTACGACATCGAGGTTTGGCCAACCAGTGACAGTACTTGTTGGGAGATACCGTTTCAATAAATATTGTAAATATAAAGGAATTTTAGGCAAGTGGAAGTGTTCCAGATCGTCCAACGGATGTAAGGCAACATTAACTACTATTGAAGACGAACTTTTACATCTAAATAATTGTCATAATCATTAATTTTTGTGACATTCATTTTTTTTTATTATTATTTTATCTTTAGATTGTAAATATACAATGTTCAATCGTAAGTCTTATTTTTTTTATATTTTTATAATTAAAACATTTAAACCTATTTATTATATTTATATATTTTTACCAATAAATTTAAAACATGATAAATTCTTTGACAAGGCACGACAAGGTTTGACCCCTTGTCAATGTAAGAACATCGTGTTTTCATAATTTTTACATAATAGGTTCAATCTACGTAATTCTATATTGAGTTGAACTTATAATAAAACCGTGTATCTACTTGTATACTGGTTTTTGATTTACACTTAGATTAAGCTCTTAGGCCACTGTGGAGCAGTGGGACTTAGTGGGACGTCTATATGTAAACGCGATGGTTGTGGCTTCGATCCGAGTCCCACTCGAAGCAGTGTCTCTCATTGAATTACATATATACATACATAATATATATATTTTAGTAAAAAGTCCATAAATGTCTCAATTAATTCCAGAGCCAATATTCAAAACATCTAGATTCGGAAAACCGGTGATTGAAATGGGAAAGTATCGATACAACAAGTACCACAGAAGCAACGGCTTAAAAGCGCTCTGGCGGTGCTCCTGTAAGTCTTATGGATGTCGCGCCACCATTACCACCTTTAATAATGTCATTGTGAAAATTAATAATGATCATTGTCATTAGGCATTTGTCATCTTATGTACACGCACGTATCCCACATATAGCGCTAGGCAGAGGGAACCTGGTGTTAAGATACTCTGTGTTCCTCATTCTCATCATCGTTGCGTGTTGCGTTGTATAACTGGACGTCTCGCTTTGTTTTTGTTACCAGAGCGAGGAAAAATATTGAATGAGTTATTTCCTCAAAATATATTTGGCATATCTATTATTGTGTAATTTTGTGTATAGAGAATTAAAGATATTAAGATAAATTTGAATTTCACTTAATATATGCTAAGCAAGTATACTAAGTCAATAGAACTTTGTGAATTAATATAAATGTATTATGTATCTAACAAAATATTAACACTCGAGAAAGTTAAATATTTATTTTTTATATTTTTTTTATTTTACGTTTATATTTTCATTTTTCTTCCTCTGGTGTCGAGGCAAAGCTCGGCTTTGATTTCTGTCACTCAACACACAATGCCTCCAGAATCCGGCAGAAAGTGGGGAACGGAGTGTCTTAGGACCGTTCCTTCTGTCTACCCTGCTGTGTGCGGGATACAGCGTGAAGCTGAAAAAAAAATTATTAATAATATATTAAAACATCGTATTTTATATGATTTATAATATATTAAAACATATAATAAATAAATTGTTCTATTACAACAATTTGTTTAGAGCCCGTGTATGGAGTTTCTCGATGTGGGAAGCCGGTCATAGAGTTTGGAAGACATCGATACAACAAGCACAGCAGATGTAAAGGAGCTAAAGTTTTTTGGATGTGCTCCAGATGGTGTTACGGATGTAGAGCTTCGATAACCACCTACGACAATGAGATCATTTCAATAAAAGATAAACATACACATTGAAGTACGATAGTTTAATATATTAGTTCCAATAGAACTATTCATTATGAAATTGTAAATAATTTGAAAATAAAAAGATACATTATAATAGACTTTTTATTTTAGTAAAAATAAATTTAAAAGTAATTGATTGTTGTACATAGAAAATATAATGACTCATTAAGATATGTCACAAGAACAGTAAAATATGTAAACTTTAAAACTTAATAATGATACATTGATAGGTTTTGATTTCGAAAATAAAAAAAAAATCTCTTTAAATGGCTTCGAGCTATGTCATATGTCTCCACAGAAAAAAAAATGAAATCCCTGAGAACGATAACAAATATTAAGTTATTCTCTTCGTCTCTGTCGTACAATAAATATCAGACTTGAAGACATGAACCAAATCAAAGAATCGCAAAGCACAAACTCACACACACACAAACTCGGAGACAGCGAGGTTATATGTTAAGTACATTGTTAATTCTACAACTGACGGAACTGGTGGCGGAGGGAGGGTGTTATTATGAGGAGCAAAATGGAGCTTTGGAATGGAGACAGTATCGAAGCCTTAGACAGGTCTAAGAAGAGTCCTATAACTTTCTGATTGCCATCAAATCCTTTAACAATTGAAGTTGTTAAGTCTAACACCGCGTCAGCTGTAGAATTACCTTTTCTGAAGCCGTACTGATTATTATTTAAATTTAGATATTTAATTTATTTGAATCTAAGTACTTTACAAGTGTCGCATTTAGTATCTTTTCAAAGTAGTGAAGTAGTGGCTCTTGCCACTGCGTTTCGCATTAGGTAATGCCGGGCCCCGGCGCCCAACATCCTCCACCTTAAAAGGCCGTATCATCGTATCCGTGCTAAGGAAAGAAATAGGTCTATAGTTGTTGATTACAGTACTATCACCAGCCTTGTAAATTGGGTGGATAAGAGCGTTTTTAAAAACCGTAGGTAATAATATAGTCTTTTTTTGACTATAGGTGCACATTATTATTTTAACCCCTACTGCAAGTGAGAACCTGGCGACTAGTAGCACAGGCCTAGAGCTTAGTACAAACGTCAGTCTCACATAATTGTAAGTTGTGTATGCCTATGTTCTAGTTGCCAGATTCTCACTTACAGTAGAGGGTTAAAATAATAATGTGCACCCATAGTCAAAAAGACACTATATTACTGTTAATAACTAACCATTCTATGGCTACCTACTAATAATATTTGTTTTTTTTTTTATTGAAAAATACATTTTGAACTTGATTAATCATAAGAATGTATGTGAAAGTTATTGTACATTGATGTCTATTAATTTTATAAAATCACGCAATACATTCAGGCTTAGAGCAATTTTAAGAAATGAAAAATTTTATTTAGGGGCCGTATATGGAGTCTCGCGACGTGGGAGGCCAGTCATAACGATTGGAAATGATCGGTACAACATGCATAGCAGATGTAAGGGACCCAAAGCATTCTGGTTGTGCCACAAATGGCGCAAAGGATGCAGAGCCTCACTGACTACCCTTGACGATGACATCATTTCAGCCAAAGGTCATCATACACATTGAAATATGTCACAAGAGAAATGTGAAACTGTAAGTCATTTGAAAATAAATCTATTGTTAATAATACTTTGTTGTATTTTTATTTTTTAAAGGTCATTTACGATTTCTGTACATTAAGTATTTCTATGGAAAATACATTATAAACTTAATAAATGTACAGAAATATTTACTTTGATATCTTCTAAGTCAAAATAAAATTAAGATATTACCAATTTTTTAAAGAAATATTGCATTAAAACTATGAGTATAGTTTAAAAGAAAAATTGTAAACTTAAACGTTTAATTAATTTGAATATTTACCGTTATAGAAATAAAATTCACGAAATCTCGTCAAGGAAAGCCTGTCATTGAGATCGGAAATTGCCGATACAACATGTGTAGCAGAAGTAGAGGTCCAAAGAGGATATGGGAGTGTGACAAAAGAAGAGTAACTGCGTGTAAAGTGACGCTCGTCACTTATGAGAATGAAATTATTGAAATAAACCGTTATCATAACCACTAATACGCTGTTTTCTATTTTAACTTGTTCTTTCTACATAGTTCTCAAATATTATTTATATTCTCAGTTCTATTAAAATATAACAAGTTTATGTAGTATACAATTTTTTTTCACTTTACAGGTCTGCTCCTCAAGAGGACCTTACAATATGTGTAATCAAGTCCGGTAATATTTCTAGATATTTTGGTGCTGTAAACATACTTATTTATACTTATTTACATGTACAAGCACACTTATTTATACTTTGTACTATATAAAGAGAGAGTTATGTATGATAAAGTATAACAAGTATAATAATTTTTGTTTAGATTACTCTAAAATTTTTGTAAAAAATTCAAACCCTGTCGAAAACAAATCTCCAGAAAATTGCAGAAAGAAATCTAAAATTAGGAATAGAATAATACGGGTGCATAAATCACGAAAGGGGCATACGATTTTGCAAGCGAAACAAGTTAGCAGTATACATGCAACAAATACGTCTGTGGCGGGCGCACATCGAAGATAACGCGCACTTGTAAATAGGCCGTTAATGATAAAAATTAGAGGCCGTCGTGGCGCAGTGGCACAAGGGTGCCGCCCGTAAACGCGACAGGTGTGGGTTCGATACCCACTCGAGGAAGTGAAATATTTCTTTACGTTTATATTTCCATTTTTCTTGGCTCTGGTGTTGAGATAAAGCGCGGCGTTGAGTTCTGCCATTCAACACACAATGCGTCCAGAATTCGGCAGAAAGTGGGGAACGGAGTGTCTTAACACTGAGGTTCCCTCTGCCTACCCTGCTGTGTGCGGGATACAGCGTGAAGCTGAAAAAAATATGATAAAAATTGATGTCCTATTAATAATTTATATTTTTTCTTTTTTTTATTAATTGTAATTGTTAATTAAGTTACATTGAAACTGTGATTTAAACGTCATCTTAATGCACCAAATCTTTGTAGTAAGTGCAAAATATTTAAAAGAAATTATTATTCCTGATATTATTGAGTACTTTTGAGGCCAGTCGTGGCGCTGGAGCACGCGTGGTTGAAGGTTCGATGTTCACTCGATTAAATAAAATATTTATTTAAATTTCTATTTTCATTTCTTTACTCTAGTGTCGTGGTGGAAAGCGTGGTGTTGAGTTCTACTTCTGAACGTTCACTTTTATTAACAATAGATATGATATTTCAGATAGACCCCAATTCATTATATCTGTAAAAGGGAATCAAATGATCAAAATAGGTCGTTATAATTATAGTTTAGAAAAAAGGTGCAAGGGACCTAGAAAGCGTTGGGTGTGTAGTCATTGTTCGAAAGGATGCCGATCTGCTATCATCACAGTGGATGATACTATTATAAAGTATAAAAGTGAACACAATCATTAACTAAATAATAAATATTTAATAGTTAATAAAGACTTTATTATATATTGCCTTTCTTTTAATATATAATAGTATTATTATTTTTGTTATTATATATATTTATTTATTTATTTAATTTATTATATTATATAGTCACGTTTTGTTCATTTGACTCATTAGAAAAATCTTCCAAAATCATTCCAAACAGATATCTCCAAAAATAATATATTTTCAAATTTTCATCTTTATCTTTCTTCAGTGTATACAGTGTATACATCGGTATTCGGCAAGCCGGTCATCTTGTTAGGCGAGCACAGATATAACCTGTACAGCATCAGAGTTCCCAAGTCCACGTGGCGATGTGTGAAGTGGAGAGCTGGCTGTAGGAGCTCCTGCGGCACTATTGAAGACAGTATATTCAATGTGAAAGAGCATTTGCATAATCCGAGAGTCTAGTTTATGTTGTAAATATTTTTGTGGTTATAAAAAAAATTTTGGATAATTTAATTAATATTTTTTTATGATTAACCAGTACATAAATGTATTTGATAGTTCTTTGAAGTATGGATGCGCTGCGCATGCTAGACTAATAAATAGGTAACAAAAATTAAAATGACATTATTGATTTTTTTAATTATAGTGTCATTATCGAAGTCCAGAGCAGGAAAGCCGTTGCTCGTGATTGGTGACTACAAATATAATATTCATCAGGAGAAAAATTTTAAAAGAATATGGAGATGTCAGAAGTGGCGGAAAGGATTGTGTAGGGCGGCCGTCGCAACTATCAACACTGTCAACGGTGACCTCGTGGCTATCTCGTACACAAAATCTCACAACCATTGAGCTTTTGTTAATTGTAGATTGTGTCAAACATTTATTATTTACTAGCGGCCCTCGTGCGGCTCTGTAATGTAAGTATATATAAGAAAGCGCGAGCCAAGCCAGGCGCGTTAAAGTTAACAAACTTTAGCTTACACATACACATATACACTTATTTAGTATGAAAGGAACTATATATATAATATAAGCATGTAATGATTTTTTCTATGAAATACTAATGAATTTTAACTATTCGCATATACTGAAAGTCCCGTCAAATTAGATAAAGTATTTGTTAAATAACCAAAAAATCGCACAAAATTTTACAGAAGAAAGTTATATAAAATAAGTGTGACACAGTTGTAGATTATGATCTTTCGTAAAATTATAATTTGAATTATTGAATATTATTAAAATAAATATGTAATAAATAATTATTCTTACTATGTAAGTACGTTTAAACCTTAATAGTGAGCCTTCTGTAAAAATATAATTTATATCATATAATCATAATGATTATAATAATTATAAGAAAGCATAGAAAATTTTAAATACTTATATTTCCCTGTTTTAATCTGTACTTGAGTCTATAACCCGCCAGGCCAAAAGTATTATTGTCAATGAGTGTATACAATCTGCGCCTTTATATATTACTTACTATTTTTTTAATAAGAGCTACAACTTACTCTGAATGGAGTTAGCTAGAAATTATATTACAACGTGGGACTTGATTTAGAACCACCTATTTTTTAATATTAAAAAAAAACTAAATTATATATGTACGTACACTTATCATTTAAAACTTAGTCATAAGTAATTTATCTCTTATTACGCAATATCACGAGTGTCAATAACATTAATATATATTTTCCTTAACATATATTTATCATAAAGTCGACGATTAAACACATTACAACGTATGTTGATCGTCTCTGTATTTTTAATGACTTTCAATTTATTTTTTTTAATTTCAAAAGGAATCTAAATATGAAGAGTAGATCAGCACTAAGAATCAATATATTTTCTGTTTTTGTTTAGTTACTGTGTTGTGTTTTATATGCAATTTTTTGTTTGAAAATACTTAGTTCTGTAATTTTTTTTTCAGAAGTATTTATGACGACATCTCACTCAGGCAGACCTATGGTACTAATGAGGAAATAACGATTTTACAGGATTTTACTCTATAGATTCTACAATTGTGAGGATTAGCAACAGTCACAACCATTTATGAAATGGCGTAGAAGTCCGTGTCTAATGTAAATAAAATGGACAAGTGTTTTTCACTCAGTATATTGTTTTACTTTGTTTATTGTTAATAAACTATTTGTAAAGCAATTTTGAATACCGATACTTTGAGAAGGAAGATTTTCTAATAGTTGAATTTTAAATAAAAATTAATTACATCACTTCATTTTTTTATTAATTTTTATAAAATAATTTTCAAAATTAAAAAAAAAACTATATAAAAATGAATAATTTTTTTACAGCATTCGTTCTAACGGAGTCTCGACAAGGGAAGCCCATTATCGAAATAGGCGATTACCGTTTTTACAGGCACAGCAGCTACAAGCGGAACAATGGCAGATGTTATTGGGTTTGCAGCAAAACTCACCTGGGCTGCAGGGCGTCGCTGAGCAGCATACAAGATCAGATAATTAAGATTAATAATAAGCATAATCATTAAAAATATACATGTGTTGCGTTTGTTATTGGAGGTATTGTTTTTTTTTTCAATGTATAGATAGATATATTTACTTTTGAAATCCAGAAATATATGAGATATATGAAAATCAAGGAAACTATCCAGGATGTCATCTTTTATATTTATTTTAATAATATAATATAATAAAATTACAATTCTTATCATTTACAATTCTTATAATAATACGAAGGATTGAGGAATCTCGACCCACAACCATTCATTCGTTAAGTTATATCCTATAACATACCAATACGTTGTACATAATGTATAACTTATTTTTGTTGTAAGGTAATTGTTATTAGTTATGTCAAGTTAGAAATTAACATATTTTATGTATTTTTATTTTTTTCATTATGGAAAAAGAGATTTTATAATAGACTATAATTGAGTATACAATTTTGTATCAGTTCCAATACTGTTTTATTAAATATTTTTATACATAAAAAAATATATGGTTTTTTTATTGCGTTTATTCATTTATTTCATAAGTCAACTTCATTAGTTATATTTTCCTGAAACGTCAGGTAAGTTAATAAAAATATAATTTTTGCTGTTAACTATGAAAGGTTGTTAACTAAATTTTACCATTTTACTCGTATTTTTTATTATGTAGAATTTTATCTGTGGAATCGTTAAGCTAATGTGTTGTATACAGGCTGTTTTTAAAATCGTTATATGTACATAATTTGTATGTACTGACAACTTAAAATATATTGATACATGGAACTTAAATAGATACCTACTCGTATTTTTTTTTCAGAACCTGTCTTTGCTTTGTCAAAATTCGGAAATCCTGTAATCGTTGTAGGACAATATCGATTTAATAAAACCCATCATTCAAAAGGACCGAAGGCTCAGTGGGTGTGTAGTAAGTGGAGTAGAGGTTGCAGGGCCTCAATGACGACATTTCAAAATGAAATCATTAAAACTAACCTTAATCATAACCATTGATTACGATTACGTACGTAGCTTCATGCTGTATCACGTATATAGCTAGTAAATCGGAGGGACCCTAGTGTTAAGACACTCCGCTGCTCACTTTCCGTCCAATTCTCGAGACAATGTGTTGAGTAGCGTTTGCAAATATCGCTTTTTGTCTACCAGATCAAGGAGATGTAAATGATTCATTCCCCCGAGTGGGAATCGAATTTAGTCAAACGCTGCACCCCAGCGGCACGTCAGGCTTAAAACATAAAATTTTTTTACTACAACAAGGATTTTTTGTATTATTATGTAGCAATAGCATCTATAATATATTACCTAGTTTGCAAAATAAATTGAAAGAATTACATAACTGTTTGTTTTATTCATAATATAGAACAATTTGGCTTTTTTATATTTTTACGTAGGAATTTCGTAATTTATTTCCTTATATTATCTATGTAGAAAAAATATTTCGCTTTATACTAGTCTTATTTATACATTTCCAGAGATTGCATACTCTCGCACCAAGTTTGGCAGGCCAGTGTTGATGATGGGGTAACACCGTTACGTGCCAAAGTGCAGTGGACATGCAGTAAGAAGTACAAGGGGTGCCGAGCCACCGTATTTACTGTTGATGAATCTATTATATATAAAAAAAATAAGCATACCCATTAAAATTAGCTAGAAAAAAAGCAAATGTAAGAGTTTAATATTAGTTCTATAAAGTTCTTCATTTAAGGATATCTTTATGCGATTTCTTCAAAATATATGTTTGAATATTTGTAAGGCAGCTAACTCTTTGTCAGTATTGTAGTTAATGTGAATACCTACTCCAAAATTTTATATAATTTTGTTTATTATTGTAATATGCAAAAACTTTCAAGAGATATTTCATTTATTTTATTTTCAAATGTTTCATACCATCTATCTATTCACAGCCTATTATTTAGTTAGACTTGTCAAAATTTGGTTATCCTATGATCAAAATTGTTACCTACAGATATAACAAAAGGAGCTCTCCTGTAAAGGGGCAAGAGCTCAATGGATATGCTCAATGCGGTCCAGAGGATACCGTTCATCCATCATCACTTATAATGACCAAATCATTAGAATGATGGGAGACGCTCACACTCATTAAAATGTTCATCCTCGTAGCATCATGTTGTTAAGAATATATTAAGCAATTTTAAAGGGTCTTATTTTTATTAGGATTTTTTATATCATGGCCGTTATAGTTTCATGCTGTATTCCGCACACAGCTGGGTAGGCAGAGGGAACCTCGGTGTTAAGACACTCCGTTCCCCACTTACTGCCGAATTCTAGAGGCATTGCGTGTTGAGTGGCAGAACTCAACGCCGCACTTTGCCTCGACACCAGAGCGAAGAAAATGGAAATATAAACTTAAATAAATATTTCACTTCCTCGAGTGGGAATCGAACCCACAACCGTCGCGTTACAGTCACACTCGCTAAATATTTTGTTTCTGTTAGAAATATTAAATGTATATATTCGGCTCAGTCGTTGATGACGTCTTACGTCTGTCTCAGTATATATACATTTAATGGAAAGTATAATAAAAAATGTTATTATTCATATTTATATTTTACTGCATACATTTTTTCCGATAGATGTTGACGATCTGGAATAAGTCCCATTAATAATTATTTCCATCTTATTTCGT
The DNA here is from genome assembly GCA_037355905.1 of Heliconius aoede. Lineage (NCBI taxonomy): Eukaryota > Metazoa > Arthropoda > Insecta > Lepidoptera > Nymphalidae > Heliconius > Heliconius aoede. The sequence goes on from JBAIZZ010000043.1 coordinate 181,390, forward strand.
GACATGTTTATAAATATAATATAATAAGTAGATTATTTTGATTGTGTTGCAGGTGATCCATTCTATACTAGATCTAAATATGGAAAGCCAGTTATTCAAATAGGTAACTATCGATACAATCGTCGAAGCTCCTGCAAGGGTGTGCGTGCGCAGTGGCTTTGTACGAAATGGTCGTTGGGGTGTCGCGCGTCGGTCTTTACTGTTGCAGATGAAATTGTTATTAGCAAAAATGACCATACTCATTAAGTGTTTTATGTTTTTATTTTTAATTCGTACAGGGACGCAAGTTCAAACTAAACATGCCATTCCTTAGTGTCGAATAACACTCTAAAATTGTTAAAAATAGTTTGCTTTGTGTACATTTTTTTGCATAAATATTAAGATTTTTTGGTATGTTTATAAAGTGTAATTAAATTAAAGCCTCAATAACAAGTGATTGCTTGGAATATTATAGTAATGTATTATATATTATATATATACATAATATTATACTACGTTATGTATATACTACGTTTATTACATTTGTCTAAAGTGAGCATATTCTAGTCTTTAATGGAAATTGTAATGCTAAATAAATTTATGTTATAGGCCCCAAAATTGAATAAAAGAACAAAAGACAATAGTCATGTTCACATATAGTTTTTTTATTATTTATATTTTACATATTGTAAAGAATTTAAGTACTAGTGGAAAATAAACTCAGGGTTGGGTAAAAAAATCAGGGTAAAGTATGATTGATAGAGAGTTTCTTTTATATTTCTCGAAATATAAGTTTTCTATTTTAATGTATCTATTTTACATTTTCGATATTGTTTCTTCTTATGTTGTTAATGTATCCTTAATTGAGCGCAACAATGACATAATTGCACGTTTTTTAAAGAAACTTATACATATTGTCAATGTATGCCGGAAGAAAGTACAAATACGTCAATGTTGCATCAAACGAGCGATATTATTCATAGTCAATGACTAAAAAATAAATAAAAAAATTTAAATCAAAATTGTAAATATTTTGTATGTGGAAGACAGCTAAACGACATAAGTAAAAATGTTGCTTAGTCTGGATGATGATAGTTGTGATAGGTGTGAGTTCAAATTTTAATATCCAAATGCTTAACCGCTTAATTAGGAAAAGTGTAAGTAACGACGGAATGGATGTATAGTGTTTCATCTCGATGTTAGTTAACTGGATGTTTTAAAAAGAATAATCAACGTAAAATAAAATATTTTTAGGTCCACAATTTACGTCAACAATAAATGGTAGACCGGTACTGCAAATAGGATTTTATCGATATTACAGAAACAACCGAAGTCGGGGAAGGAAGGCCACATGGTTCTGCTCCAAAAACAGCAGCAAGCCAGGATGCAAGGCGTCCGTCATTGTGGTCGATGGGGTCATAATAGATGTAAAAAATGAACATAATCACTAGGCAATAAACTTGAATGTCACTTTTCTTATACTTTGACCAAATGAAGAACGTTAATTTTTTACAGATTTTTGAACAGATTTTTATTTTCTTTAAGATATTTTTTTTCCTTTTTGGTAAGAATATCATAGAGATATGTTTGTTAAATTTAAAATTGTAATTAAATTTTTGAATGTTTGTGGAATTTGTGATATTTTTTTTATCAAAATATGTCATAAGAATGATTATTATTTCGTTTCGGGGAAGTAAGAAATTGGCTTTTTGAATAGTAATTGGAAATCTACTAAACAAGTGTCCAATCTAAGTACAGATAGCGTGCGAGGCTAACAGTAAATATTTTAGTTCACAGATTTACGACGACACGATTCGGAAAACCGGCAATCCAAGTTGGGAAATATCGTTTCAATAAAAACAATCGAAGCAGTGGCTTGAGAGCGCTATGGGTGTGTGGTAGAGTCAGTTCTGGATGCAGGGCGACCATCACAACGGTCAATGATGTTATAGTGCGTGAGAAAACTATTCACAATCATTGAAGTGGACGATAAATCTGGTCAAGCGCGAGTCTAATTCGCGCACGACGTGTGCCGTATCGTATACCGAGGTTTCTATACCAACTTCAGGATTGTACGCCAAAGGGATCCACAGTCAATAAAAATTGACAAATTTTAATTTGCGGAAGTATGTATTTATTTTGCATGAAATGAACTTCAACTAATATATAAGTTTATAAATATTTTTTCTATGAAATACCTATAAATTATAACGTATAACAAAGTGAGGCCTATAAGGGATCGATTTTGTCGTTTAGAGGTAAGAAACCATAAAACCAAAAAAACTCGTTTACTGTATTGAACGGGTTAGAAATTTGTTATTTTCTGTTTGTTACTATTTGTTGTTATAATAACACGAGAAATACATTATCCGTGAAAATTTCAACTATCTAAGTATTACGGTTTATGAGATATAGCCTAGTGCACAGACAGACAAGCAGCGAAGTCTTTGTGCCTGTATATAACGTAGGTACTTGAAATCTGGGAAAAATTGAGAAATTATAGGTTACGTTTTATGTTTTTGGTATTATAATAGACAAGTGTTTCTGGATTTACTTTAAGAAATTCTAGCGTTACTGTAGAAGCGTAATTATTAATTATTTTTACTGCGTAAAGATAAAAAATATGTTCTTTGTTGTGTTGAACAAGTGTTTGTTCGCTCTTTTGATTTATATTATTTATGATTTACGATATTTTTTTAATTAAATGGCAACGTGACGATTGACAAAGTCGATATGGCTGAACGCGTTTGTAACTTCTATCTATTTTCTGTTTACTATTAAAAAAATGCGATGTTTAGTTTCAGATTCGACACTCAATGTCTCTTTAGTTGTCAAACAAAAGGAAGGTAAAAATCCAAGAAAATAAAAAAAATATGTACATAATTTTTTTGTAGTACTATATTTTTTTATTTATAGTGTAGTTGTTATAACAATATATATGTATTATTAGTTGCTATATATACTGTAAAACTTAAAATTAAATATTTTTAAAGTTATTTTATTTTTGTTTCTTTTGAATAGATAATTACGGATAGGCGTCAGAGCATATGCAATATATATTGAGATAAAATTCTTTAAACAGAACAATCGCGAATATTTAGCATTATATATATTATATTTGGAAACCCAATCTTTCGACCACTTTGCAATAGTCCACGATGTTATCTACTTGTGGCCACTGTACTAACTGTAAATCGAAAATCTTATTACATGTACTATTAATTTACTGTAACATGCAAGCGTCTATTTCATTTGTCTAAGATTTATTTATACCATAAGAAACCATTTTATTTGTTTTCCTTTAAACAAACCATTGTTGTTTTATACAGGGCCAGTGTTCATGCAAACTAAAAAGGGCAAACCGCTGCTCTTGCTCAGTGGTAATAGGTTCAATTGCAAACACACGATGGGTCCTCGCACCTACTGGGTGTGCAACAAGGCGCCGCTCGGCTGTCGAGTCTCAATAGTCACGTACTGTAACGACATTATTGTAATAAAACGTCAACATAATCATCCCTAATTTTTAAGCTGTGTAAACTGTATTTTTATTTTCTCGTTTATAAATATATTATTATGAGAAAGTTCACAAGTAACCTTTGTATCTCATCATTTCCATTTTATGTAGACCTACTTCCATGTTGTATTTTATTTTGCTATTGATTATATAAAAACATAATAAGTAAGTAACTCTTTCAAATACTCCAGTAATTAAACTCTAGTCTGAAAATGGTTTTCTAATAATTAATATTTTTTCTAAGTTAAAGTAAACGTATTATTACAATTCTGGAATAAAAGTTATAATTCAAAACATTGCATTATGAAATATTTTACTCCATACAGTAACCTGAAAAACATTAAGAGCTATTTTGTTCAAATCTATAAAGATATATTTACAATATAGGCAACCCAAGAATAAAATGATTACGTACTTATCTTATGAATCTATTAGAAGTTATTCTATTAATAGGTATTTATTTTTGTAGACGAGGACGCCCCTGTATTCTCGAAGTCTCGCTACGGCAACCCGGTATTGATTATCGGCAAATATCGTTTTAACAGACGCAGCGACAGAAAGGGACCAGTGGACAGCTGGGTTTGCGGGAAGAAGGACCAACACTGTCGAGCGACCATAATGACTTATGAAAATAATATTATAAGATATAATAATATACACAACCATTGAATTTAATTAATTATATAAATATATTTAGTATCGACATTTTAGTCTTTTTTATTTGCTCAATAAACAATAATAATAATGCTATAATAATAATAATAATGCGTGCTACATTGAATTGTCCTATTTTAATATAATTATTTAAATATATGTTAAATTGCATTGAATAGTTTTAATTTATTAAGGGATAATTAAAACTATTAAAATTTATGTAGTAGTAAGGGAAAAAGGGTATAAATATTAGATGATATTCATTTATAGGCTAGGTCTTACTTAGATTTATCAAGGTAGGCAGAAACAATATATGCATACTGGACTGGAGATTAATATTTCAACAAAATTTCAACTTTGCTAAAATGACGTACGTCTGGAGGCTTTGGGATCTTGGGCTACCTCGCAAGTTTACAAACATGGTTTTAATTGGTGAAAACTCATGTCCTAATTATAGAGAATAGTAATAATTATTTTTGACATTTGTAATGGGTTACTCTACACTTAGGAAAGTATAATACTTATTCATAAAACGTATAAAAATTGAGTGTAGCGTGTTCAAATCCCGCTACGTTCAAATTTATTATTTATAGTAAGTTCTATAAATAAGTAATAGTAATAAATGCCGAATTATGAAAATTGTATTGATATGTAATATATATATATATATTGTATGCTTATTTCTTAATAGTCTTAATAGAAGTTTTGTTCATAAATTTCTTTTTTACAGCGTTTTTTGGGTACACCACCACTGGGAAACGCTGTTTAAATTTAGGAAGCCACAGATATACGCTACATCAGAATGAGGGCCCCAGGAAAAGATGGAGGTGCGTCAAGAAGACGTCAGGATGCACAGCATTCGTTACTACCATTGACAATGTCATAATAAGGGTGCGACAAGCACATAACCATATTATATAGATACATTGAAAATTAATAATTATTAATAATTATAATTAGGTAAGATACATATGTACAGTATTTAAGAAAACGATTTTCATTATTATTCTTCGTTTTATGGAGGTATGTAAAGATGTAGTTAAAGTCTCACGCGAACTTTTTTTAGTTTAAGTTTGACAAAAGGTGGTGTGGATACATCAGTCACCATAAAATGTTTTTAAAAAATACTGAAGTCTTTTAGTCTTTTGTCATTCTGCCTAAAGATAAATGAAAAAAAAAAATACGTAATTTTTTGTCGTAACGATAATTTATTACTCTCATTATACTACTCGACTTTGGGAACAGGTATTTTTCAATATATTTTATTACTATAAATATTTTTCTATATTGATAATGTATAGAAATAAGTAAACGGGTAAAAGAATTGGATATATTTTAAATTTTAGTTACTCTGTACCTTCAATGTTGATTATCGAAATCTAAAATTATTATTATAAATAAATTCTAATAGATTATTATTATTTATCTAGATATTTGTGGCGTATATGTTTATGTACGCTTTACACGTCTTTTACATATCTCAGAGAATATGTTTGTTATATATCTGCTCTACTGAACGCAGTATTCTTTACTATAATCTCTAGATATGCCCCCCCCCTCCCCCCTGTCCGCAACATCTTAAGAATCTGCAATATTGTGTTGTGCAAATAATATATAACTGTTGTAACATAGAAATCTTTATAACATTATTATAAAAATATTCCGAGTAAATAATGATTTAGATGTATTTATTTAATAAAATTTGATTTAATAATTTTTTAGTTAATTTTGGTAAATTTTGAAATTATGTTTTATGAATATATAATGTAAAACAATTTTCCGTGTCTTTCGACTATTTGAAGTGTGTAAAAATTGGTTTTTCCATTTATTCTAATAGAAAGCTGAGGTTTAATCTTGCTAATTTTATACGAACTTTTACTGAAATATCTGTAGTGGTAGTAGTCTACAGCGTTTTTTTTCAATCGTTCAGTAATATATTTTTTTATACATAAAATACTTACACAAAGGTAATTGTAATATATTTACTTTTTTATTTATTTATAAGTTAAAGAACGTAGTTAGTATATAAATATAATAAATATAATGAAAACCACAATCAAAAGTTACATAAATCGGTATTTCAATGTGTGGGTAGTTAGATTTATTTAGTACACCCCTCCTCTATCCAAAGGTTGCCTGGAAGAGATTGCTGACTTAGCAACATCATTGTAAACAGTTTTTGTAATTAATTATTCGGTGTACAATAAAGAGTATTTTACTTTACTTTAATGCGACATATTTTTTTCCAGATATTAGGTTTATGACGTCACTACGAGGTGGTCGCGTACTGACCGTGAATAACTACAAGTATCACTCCGCAAGACGGGAGCCGAGTGCGTCCTGCAGGAGGCTCTGGAGATGCTGTAAGAGGAACTATGGCTGTAAAGCGACGGTGACGACGATCGACGACGAATTAGTTAGTTTCAATTACTGCCATAATCATCCAGAAACGGAGAATGTAGAGTGATTTTTTTGTGTTTTCTCCGTTTGTCCATGGATTGTTATTTATTTTAAGTTACTTTACGCGAGAAGCGAATACGTAATCATCACCCGTTAGGTTATATAAATATCACATTGTACACTATATGTATATTATGTTTAAAAATTTATTTTATATGCAAACTAATATAGTTTTAATGAGTTTCTTATTAGAAGAATAAGTCTTTTGCTATATTTCCTTTTTTATATTCCGTCGTGGCGCAGTGGCACAAGGATATCCCGCGTAAACGCGACGGTTGTGGGTTCGATTCTCTGGTGTCGAGGCAAAGCGCGCCGTTGAGTTCTGCCACTCAAAACGCAATGCCTCCAGAATTCAGCAGAAAGTGGGGAACGGAGTGTCTTAACACCGAGGTTCTCTCTGCCTACTCTGCTGTGTGCGGGATACAGCGTGAATCTGAAAAAAAAAAAAATTTTATAGTAATATAGTCGCTACTTACGATATTATTTAAATATTTAATATGGAGGTATGGGTTTACTTTAATCATTATTTATAAGTTACTTTTTCAATATTATATTTACTATAGGTGATAGTATGTTTATTTTTATGTAATACATACTCTTTGCTTTTTTCCCAGGGAATAATGTGTAAAGTGAAAAATATGATGTTGATATTTTGTTCGAAATTTAAATATTTTAAAATAATACCAGTTTTTTTAACATAACATATAAATATATTGTTAGTGGATCTATGAAATAAAAATGGTGAAAATGTAAGAAACTGTGTATTCATATTATTTTGTATATTTCTGAGGCCGTGTGCCCCTGCGCCACGACGGCCTGGGTGTGGAATGTGAAAACGATGACTATGAATTCGATTCCCACTCGGAGGAGTGAATAATTATTTATGATGATTTCATGATCTCGTGATGTGACTATCATGATTTGACGACGTTGAGTTCCGCCACTCAATACGCCATGCCCTAACAATTGGGCGCGAAGTGGGGAATGGACTGTCTTATCACTGCGTTCTCTCTGCCTTATTATTGTTTATTATAAATGAATATCTCAACAATTATAATCATAATCATAATCATTGAGACATTAATTTAATATTTTCCTAATCCTAATATTTATTTAAAAAATCTGTATTTAATCTAAAAAATATATGTTTTAAAATTATGTTCATAATGTGCCCTTTTCATACCATTTGCAAATATCAAAAATTTTGCGTGCTCGTGAATTACTATGTCCATAGTAGTCAATTTATTATATAAACAACCAATAAATATCATATATTTTTGACATATGATAGTTATTTGTTATTTATGGATAAATCTCTGATCTAATATAGATAGATTTTGCATAGCATCTCTATCTTTTAAACAGAGAACCTCCTTTGTGAGCTCTCGATAAAACGTGACATTGGCGAAGTGATTAGTGCACAGCTGGCACGCTCGAAACATAAAGAATAGAACAAAACAGAATACTGGTGCAATGTATAGAAAACACATATACGGCAAAAGGAGATAATGTTACACAATAGGAGAATACATGTTAAAAAGAGATTTTGTTAAGTCACACATTTTGGTTTCTCTATTTAATGTGAATTTTTATAAATACAAATGCAACGGAAGATGGCTAGGATTTATTAAAATATTATCATTATATTATTTATTTATGTAAATAAATATGTTGTATGTATATATGTATTTTATTATAAGGACATTTCAACATACAATTATTTATTTTATATGTTGGTTTCCATTGTTTTAACCTCAATTTTTCTTACACTTTCAGAGTGTAAATAAAATAAAATAAAATAAATATATATTTTTTAATTGCAGTTCACTATGATTTCACGAAAGTGGGTACAAGAGTACTTATTATAAACGGAGAACGATATAACAAACAAAGCACCAACGGCAGCGGCAGTGTGTCTTGGAGATGCGTCAAACGCAACTTGGGCTGTAAAAGTACCGTCTGGACTTATGAGGATGAAATTATAAAAATGAGAGACGATCACAATCATTGACGAAAGTGACAAACGTGTCTAGATAGTTATGTACTAAGACAATTCTAATATACTAAAATGTGATTCAATATAATTAATATTTGTTTGAATAAAATTAATAAATATTTGTCTTTGAGGTCACGCACGGTTTCTGCCGTTGCTAACGTTACATATATAATTGTCGTTACGGTTCAATTAATTTAATGTTACTTAACGGTGAAATTATGTTATGTGTTTTCCTTTTTTCTTTGAGTTTTGTTGAGATATAGTTTTTTTAAATATGAAGTTCTTGTATGCATAATGCTGCCGGAGATTTCTACTTCATATTTTTATTTAACTTTACTTCTTTAACTAAAACATCGTTTACACTTATTAAGTACTACTTTTCACATTTTAGTAATATCTTTGCAATATTATTTTTTCTTTATATTTGTTTTTTTTTTGTCAAAGCATTACTGGAAATTTGTAAATTGCATATTTATATTGTAATACATTTACGAATAGAAAATATTAAGTAAACTATATTAATTTAAGTTTAGATTAATATGTGCGCATAATATTTTTTTAAAAGTTGTGAAATACTTAAGTGGTGTATGAATATATTATGTTTAATAAGCATTGCGAGGCTTTTTCTCGTCAGTTTTTCTTTTTAAAGATTAAATCTAAAAATGTAAAATTTTATTAAAACAATAAAAAAATTATGTATTAATCTGATATTTATAATTTATTTACAGTATACTTTGGTATTACTAGAGGGGGCGGTCGCGTCCTCATAGTCAACGGGGAGAGGTATCACAAACAGAACTGTACCGACCAGAAGACAACCTGGAGGTGTACGCAAAGAAACAAAGGATGTAAAAGCAGGATATGGACTGTAGATGATAATATTATCAAATATATCAATCGCCACGAGCATTGATATTGTAGTCTGGTTTTATTAATGGTAAAAATAATGAAAGTACGTGGTTGGCTTGGAAATGTAGAGTTAGAACTTAACTTCTGAGAAGAGATTACTTAATTATTCATGGCTTGACCCTCCAGAGCTTAGAACTTCAAACTGCGTTCCACAAATGAATACATGATAGTCGTAGTTCTGTTAACAAATTAAAGACAGACTTAGCTGACTTTTAAAAAACTTCCATATTGAAAACTTTTGCGTACAGTGTTATTAATCATACTATAGTTGTAATTTCTGTAATTATGTTGTGGTAGGAAGAGAGAACATAGTGTTAAGACATTTAGTTTCCTACTTTCTGCCTAATTTTCTATATATTGCGTTTTAAGGGCGGACACCGCGGCTTGATTACCAGTGCGAGGAAAATAAAATAATTTAAATATTTTTCCTTTTTCATGCTCCTGAAGGGGATTGAACCCAAATAACTTAGTATTTTATAAATTTTATAATAAATAAAGTTGTTATTTGCAGACTTAAAATGCTGTAACAAAAGTTTATATATATTAATGTTAAGGTCTAGCTATAAGATTCTTAGCCATATTAAATTGTGATATGTGTTATGTAAGTTACATGGTATTATAATAGTAAAGTACGTTAGTTTCTTTTTGTAAAAACACCATACACATAAATATAAGATATCTATCTATCTATCTATCTAGTATGGCCCCTTATTGTAAATTCTAATTATTACTAACAAAATTTAGAAAAAATATTTATATTCCAATTTTAATAATGTATGTCCTTTTAGTTTTCAGGGTTCCAGGTCGAACCAAAAAAGGATTGCTCATGATTAACGGATTTACTTACTCCGAGTATAGCCCAATGTTCTGGTACTGCACCAGAAAGAAAAGCAGGAACTGTCAGGCCAAGGCTCGCACGAATAATTTTGGAAAACTGAGATTTTTACAGGAAAATCATACTCACGAACCACCCAATTACTATATCTCAGCAACTGGAAAGTTCATTTTAATTTAGTATTTGAGGTTATCAACCCGTTCCTTGTTCGATCGTTTATCTTCAGCGTTGAGTTACGCCTATGTCTCGAATTTGGTCGGTGGGAGGTAGATTCTCATTATTACTTATTTAAAATGAAATAGTATTAAATCTCCCCAAAATATATTCAAAATAATTAATCTCAGATAGATTCTTGAATAACGGAGTGGTAGAGAGTTGAAGTTGATAACGTACATCCAGTGTCAAGTGAAATAATAAATAACATATAAATTAACAATTTTACTTAGTAAATCTAGAGAATAACAATTTTATACAATCAAATTTAAAGTAGTCTAAATATATATTTATATGTTATTAAAGAAAAAATACATAAATTTTGTAATGTTTCATTTCATCCATTAAAATATGAACTTTATTAGGTTACTCAATTTTGTAAATAGTAAAAATGTAATATAATATGTATGCATGTTCGCAGCGTGAATCTTTTCTAAATATAACTTTTTTTCAGATATTGTTCAAGCTATACTAAGCGCGAGGTTCTGCAGAGAGTCAACAAATATATATATCGGAGGTCACAAGTTCTTTCGGCACTCCAGATCACTCCTCGGTAATAGAATAAGATGGACTTGTGCAAAAAAACACAAATTGAAATGCAAGGCGTCAGCGGTCACCATTGATGGCATAGTTGTATCCACTACAGGCCTTCATTCTCATAATTGATGTTTTATTTTATTTTAGTTCTTAATAACCTGATGGATATTTGAATGTTTGTGGAATTTGTGATATGTTCAGATATTTTTTGGGAATATAGGCATTTTAAAGTAAATTATTTTCAGTAGATTTTGACATGGACTATACCCGTGACCTAGGACTACTGTCGGAATCGTTATTATGAAATAAATACTTTGTTGAAATTGATACATAGAATTGTTGTTTAGATGATAACAATTTTGAAAATATAACGAAGGGAATCTTAAAATTAAATATATGGACCATTCATCGAATCACAAAACTTCACAAATCATTGAAATGCTTGCCATGAATTATAGATATCGATATTTATGTTGATAGCACAATTGCTATATCATTGGATTTAAAATATAAATGAATTGATACTAGAGTTTATTTTGTATATTTACTAAATTGTTGATAGAAAATTATTAATTGAGTGTAGGTTTTAGGAAAATTGAATTTAGAACTTATACACCTGACCAGTCTTATCTTGATAGTATTTTATAATGTTGATAACATCACAATGATTCGATATACTTGTTGCATAATGAATGTTTTAAATTTAATTTAATTTATGTATACTTACTTATTCATATAGGTATTTCTTATTTATTGACTGTACATAGCTAACTTGGACTTCATGAGTAACAAATTAGTAAACGTTAAGTTTCGTCCGACTCTTTCTCATCTTAGCGATATAGGAGCGTATCGTTCATTTATTTAGTTTTTTTAAATGCCTCTTAAAGAGGTGTTGCTTTTAGTTCTGTTACATTAAAATTACTTATACGTTTTCTAAAAATATTTTTCTATTGTTAGTGTGGAATAACATTAAAAATATCTTTTGCAGTGTGATTATATTATACACTAAATAAAAGATTTTTTTTAGGAACGTATAAAAATAGATTGCTTCCAAAGGCACGGGTTCGAGACCCGCTGCGTTCAATATCTTCGTTTTAATATCTTTTAATTTTGTTATTGCAAATTAATACTATTTATTCAATGGTGGAGGTTTTTATAACATACTCATTAGTTAAAAATTGATGAAACTGGAATGAAAACTTGAACTATAGGGTATCTGCTTTGATTTTGATTGTTATATATTCTGTCATATATTTATTGCTTCATGCTGTATCCCGCACACATCAGTGCAGAGGGAAGGCAGAGGGAGCAGCGGCGTTGAGTTCCGCCACGCAATGCCTCCAGAATTCGGCGGACACTGGGAAACGGAATGTCTTATCACTAGATTTCCTCTGCCAACATACAGGGATACAGCGTAAAGCTGATAAAAGAATACAAAGCGAAATGTTTTTATAGATTTAGATTCAATACTAATTATAAAAATATGATAATATTCGACTGAAATCTCGAAATTTATACCTTTCAACACTACGACATAGTAGGTTTTTACTAAATTATTAATATATTTTTATACAATTTAAAAAATATTTTTTAGTCGAATAAGCCTTAAACATTCCATAAGTATTTTTTTTCTATATATTATTATAGTATTTTTATAATATTTAATTATGACACATTTAAAAATGTTACCAAAGGAGCTTTTATAAACGTTCGGATCGGTGTTAAAATGTGGAATACGACCAAAAAAATTCAAAAATGTTGATAATTTAAAATTTTTATATGCATATTATATGAATTAAAGTATTAATTTGTTTTTAAGGAAATGTTAATAGTATTATGCATTATATGAATAAGGATGGTTGTATTTATAAAAGTTATATGTATATCACATATGAACTAACATTGAAAATCGAAATAAGACCTTTTGTGGTCTCCATATCATACACGTTTTAAATGAAACTATTTCAACAGGACTTATCGAACGTAGTATTTGAAGGGACTACTACCACAGACTATTGTAAGACGTAAAGTTATCCAAATTATAGTTTTGAACACAAAAATTAACACAATTAAGCCAGTTTAAAATAGTTTCATTTAAAACTAAAAAAAAAATGTTTAATTTTTTATTTTCTAAACTAACGTTATATTATTATTTTGTAACACGTCATCCTTGTTCTGCACAGCTTTTCTTTTTGTTAAGTAGATATATACTAAATTATGTTATATTTTCAAATTAACATAGCAAACGTAATGTGCGTTGTTTTATTAAAATACTGTTTTTTATATTCATACATTGTTTTTTCTTTAATATTTAACTTTAGTTGACTTTCATTAGTCTATTACATTTGAAACAATTAAGGAATTAATGGAAATATCAAGAAATCACAACGGCGCTGAACCCGCGACCATCTCGTGCGGTCAGGTGCATTGTCACGTTTCTTGTTCTATATACTTAATTATATATAAATTAATATAGTATATTTTGTATGAAAAAATATATGTTTTCTTAGCTTTATCCCTAGCGGGGTAATATCACCTGATTATTATTAAGAATATAATTAATTTTAAAATTTTCAGTTGTTGAGATAATCACCGTAGGCAACAGAAAGTCGGTGCTGTTCGATAAATACATATTCAGACATCAAAGGCAGTTGAAGTCTGGAAGTATATGGTACTGCACTAAGTTCCACAGAGGATGCAAGACTAAAGTTCACATTAACGACAACGCTGAGATCTTAGAACTGACTGGGACACATGACCATCCACCTTCAAACATAGTAAAAACTTCTTCTGGACATTATTTCAGGATTAGTTATGACTAATAATTCGTGTCTTAATAATTTTACGATATATCCCGCATACTGCAGATTACAAGTGTAGTGTACACACACTACATAATGTATTGTATATGATGTGTCAGTTACGTTCCAAGAAGAAGGTAACCCAATGCCTATCTATTTCCATCTATTATTATAATCTACATACGGCCAATTTTTTTGAGACACAACGTGTCACGAAACTCAATGCCATACTGTAGTTATAATAAAAAACTGTTATTGTAATAAATAATGAATAATAGTTTTTTTTATTTTTGTTCATAATAAAAAGTAATGTTTCAACATTACCCTCTCAGCTCATAAGAATATCTATATAATGTTTTTTTTTTTAAAACAATCAGTTTTATAATCCACAGGTGAAATAATAGAACTGCTTCGGGGTTCGAAGCTATTGAAGGTCGGCGATTTCACCTATAACAGACCGAAAGCATCAAGAAATAAAACTACAAGATGGTATTGCTCCAGATATCATAACGAGTGTAGAGCATACGTCGTTACGACAAAGTCAGGAGATGTTGTGGAACTAGACGACGACCATATACATGTTCCGCCCAAGCTGTACAAAGTGGAAGGGAAGAGCAAATATATATGTATTCTATAATATATGTGTATTCTATCCAATAGAATGTATTGTCATTTTCCATTAAAGTGTATATATAATACTTGTGTACGTGTGTTTCTTATCTATCAACGGATTCTTTAATGCTTTTAAAATATATTTAAAATATGTTAATTATAAATTCAATTATTTTTTTATTCAAATATTTTAATATAATCTATTTTAACATTTCAACTGCATTTTTAATGTATAGTTGGTAATTCTATGTTTTTATGTGGCTATTCTTATTAAAATTTATAAACGTAGGAAGTACACCTGGATAGGGGAGCAACTCTAAACACGAGGGGTCGGTTTCTCACTGCCAACATGCAGTCATTTCGTGACCTCGAGGTTATTTTGTCATTTCAATGTTATGTAATACTAGTGTCTCTGCCATGGTTTCGCCCGCTTGGACTACTATAGTATAATATGTATGTATGTGTTTTTATTTCAATTTTTAACCTTCCTCTCGGATCAGTCTGTCTGTTAGTGACCGCAATAAAATCCGTTGCGTAGTTCGAAAGTTTTGAGATTTTTTTGTCTTTTTTTAAGTGATATTTTTTTATCTCCAATGATTATTTTAAGTATTTATCGACACTGTGATATGTAGCATTAATAAAAACAATATTGTGTTACACCATAAATAATTATGACAAAGTAACAAAATCTTTTATTAATGTGGACAGAATTCCTTTAATAATAAATTATTTATGATTCTGTTAATAAAAAAAATATTGTAAATAACAAGATAATTACATTACAGGTGAAATTATAACATTATCGAGAGGTAAAAGAATTCTTAAAGTATACAAATTCGCTTATAATCGACAAGTACCCTCCAGAAACAATAACTATAGATGGTACTGCACCATGTACCACCGAGGCTGTAAGGCGTCTATCATCACAACACCGGATTTAAGAGTTGTGGAGTTCGTAGCCCAACACTCGCACCCGCCGCCGAGACTGATCAGAACGCAAGCAGGAAATTACGTTTGTATATATTCTAAAATGGTTATAGGTTAACTTATATATTATGTATATACGAAATATTTGAGAACTTTAGTAAAAGGATCGTTTGTATAGTTTTAAAGAAATAGTATGTGCCATATAATGCACTTTCGATTAGGTGTACAATGAACTGTAAAACAAGTTGTAAACAACACAAAAACTGGCATAGTTATATAATTTGTTTTTAGGGTTCCGTACCAAAAAAAAGGTACAACGGATCTCTTATAAGATTACTTTGTTATTCGTCTGCCTGGTGGAACTACAGTTAAGAAATTCGATGAAATTTATATTTGTAGTTGATTGCATACAAAATGCGTGCATGCGCTCGCATACTTAAGTTTGCAGTCTTGAAATTAACACGGAACCTGAATTAACCTGGTTTTTTACTGTCATGTTGATTTTAATTAGAGTTAAGTTTATCGTTTTTGTTATCTAATATTTACTTAAAATTAGGTAGCTTGATAGAATACTTTAAGGACGCCATGTGTTCATAAGAACTTATAAATGGTGAATTTGGTTTTGCTTGAAGTGTTCACATTTGTCTGTTTCGTATATATATTTAATAGATATTGTGTACTTTTATTTTAATATAAAGTATTAGTGTCTTATCCCGGTTTCGTCCGATTATATGTCTAATGTGGCTCCTATGGAGCCTATAGAGTTATAAACTTTCACTATTTTTTAAGTCGGATACCAATATAGACACAGATATGACCAGATGGACACAGTAAATGTGCACATCGCATCCAATTATGTTAAGCAGTTTCTCTTGGTGCAAACATATAAATAGACATACAGAAAAATATTCATAGATTTATATAATAGAAAAGCAAGGCTGAATAAGTGAATCGACTCTTACTGCTATTACTTTTCTTTGAGATTGAAAATTGTAACTATCATAAGTGTCAAAACGTTGATAACTTATTTAATGTGTGTTGGTTAAATTTATAAATAAATTGAGGTGTATTTTTGTACTCATTTTTTGTATTTTTTTTTATTTGTTTCTATTTTCAGCAATTTTCATTGCTCACAGTAGTGTTAGTAAACCTATTGCTAAATGTCACGTGTTTCATTTTCTAAAACACCGCATATTGAGTTGCGTAACTGGACGCGGCGTTAAGTTCCGCTTTTACTTTATAGAGCGAGGAAATGATACTAATCATAATTTAGTTACTTTACTAATTTGTTCATAGCTCTTGAGTGTGCCAGTTGAGCACCAATACTATATTAATACGATATTGTATAAAAATTTAATTTGCTTATCTAGATAATCAATAGATGTCACTCTGTTTAAAATGTACTCTAAATATGTGTATATTTATCTGCTTTAACCGACCAAACAAGGTGACATACCACAACAGGACATGCTCGAAACGCTATAACCAAATGAGAACTAAACTGAAAATTTTTATATACTAGTGTAGATTAGAATAGATTATACCTGTAAGAATACGAAATAAGTACAACAAACGATAAAAAGTTAACCATACTGTTATTCAAACTTTACAGGTGAATTAATAAAGATGTCAGGAAGTCAGTTGAAAGTTTTAAAAGTTAATGAATATACATATAATCGACAGGTGATTTCTAAAACCAAATTTCGAAGATGGTACTGCCAGATGTACCATAGGAGATGTAAGGCATCAGTTGTGGTTACCACAGATCTTATGGTAGTCAAGCACATCGGAGAACATTCTCACTCTCCTCCGAACTTATATAAAGCAGGAAAAGGAGAATATGTTTGTATAAGATAATTTCGTGTTTTGTCCTGTCATTAAAACCTACTTACTAAAATAGCTAATATAAGCAAAGTTTAAACTCTGTGTCGTGAAACGTGATTTTTATCAAACTATAATAGAATCTACCCTTCTGAAGCAAACATGTATTTGAATAATTATTAAAAAAATAAGCTTCATGTGCAATTTTTTATTTCGTATAAATATATAAAACGAAACAATGGAAAATCTATGAAATATAACGTTTATTAATTTGTATGAAACTTTTCAGGAAAATTAATAAAAATGTCAGGAAGTCAATCGAAAGCTTTGAAATTTAACCAGTATACCTACAATCGACAGATCATTTGTGAAAATAATTTCCGAAGGTGGTACTGCATGAGGTACCACACAGGGTGTACCGCCACCGTCGTGACGAACAGTGAGCTTACTGTAGTCGAGTATAGCGGTTATCATTGCCACAAGCCACCCATATATTTAAGATATGTTGACAACAAACTGACAACAGCAAACTGAATACAAAATACGTGTTCAGCTGACGAGTATTTTGTATTAGATAATTAAAAATATGATTGTGGATTAAGCTCGTTTGTTTTACTTTCTATGTTTCATTCAAGTTATTGAATCATTCATTAAAGTTTAATATTTACTATATGAAGTTTTATTTTCTATTCGTATGGTGGATATTTGACCTATGGTAAGTTAAAATTTATTTTTATTAGACTATATTAAGACAATAATTTGAAATTTTATTTACATAAATTTTCATGTCTGTCAGTCAGTCATTTTAAAACAAGTGATGTAGTTAAAAAATGTCCTAATTTTGTCTTACATCCCACGATATATTTAATATTTATATTGAAAGGCAATGAAATCAGCAACGAAACTAAAAAAAAAATTTTTCAAAATGTTGTTACCAGTTAATTAAACTATTATACTACTAACTATGTATTTATTAAAATCATTATATATTTTTAAAATAAAACAGGTAAATTATATTTTATTTTTTCATAGCAATTTTCGGAAGTTCGTTTTGCGGCCAGCCGGTTATTGATAGTGTTTAATGGGCAAAGGCTTACGCGTGATTACGAAACGAACAGCAAAATAAGATGGCGCTGTGTCAAGAGATCCTACGGGTGTCGAGCCTCCATCACCACTTTAGAAAATGTTATCATCAGATATTCATATCTTCATAATCATCTAGCCTTAAATGTCTCAAAAGTTTAAAAATCTGTTTACAAAACATTTTTAAATTAAGACGATAAAATATCATTATATATTCATATTTTAAAATTTCTTGTTTGTTATATATCAGCATCCTTGAGTATTTGAATTACAAATAACGGCTGAGGAATCGCTGAGATTTAAAGGAGGTGCGTACTTATCAAGGTACAAGCAAAGAAGAGTTTTTCTAAATCTTAAATTCTTGCTTTTTATATTTTATAAAATTAGTCAACTTAGCAACTATTTTGACAAGTACATTCATAACAAAATCATGTCATTTGACTTCTTAACTATTACTTAAATTGAATCAAGAACTTTATTAGAATTATTATACCATAATTCTAATAAAGTTTAACAATAAAATAACTACACTATATTAATAAAATCACAAAGCTAACATATAATAATGTTGTTGTTGTTATTGTTATTGTTATTGTACATTACTACAAATACTTAGTTGAATTGTTTAATTAAATATATAACGTATATAAAAGGAATTATTTAAATATTATAGTTAAACTTTCCAAGTTATTAAAGTTAAAGTTTTCATACGTTTAAATTTTTATACGTTTTCTAAAAAATATTCATCTCTTATTATTAGTGATTTGCAAATACCAAAATGAACCACAGTTATATTTATTACTATAGCACCCCTTGCCTTCCAGAAAAAATAATAAGGGGTTGATTTATAATAGCTGTCGATGAATAAGGGTCGAGTGTGGACCACTCGATCATTAAAATAGGTATTTTAATAAAAATATTTCTGATGTTCTAAATTCTAATAAATGACTATACAAAATTTATTTTTGCCTTTCCTTATTTTTCTACATATTTTAGCTCACTTAATATTATTAGTTTGAAAGGAAATTTTATTTTACTATCTTATACGTTAATATTAATTATTAAAATTATTATTACAATTGAGTGTCTATAACATTTTTTCATATTTTAGATGCTGAAGCTATATTTGGTATGACCAGTCGGGGACATCCAGTCATCCAAATGGGGATACACAGATTTCTTAAAGACTATACGAACACTAATAACAAAACAAGATGGCGTTGTACGAAGAAAAATTTTGGATGTAAAGCGTCTTTAATGACGGTCGACAACTCCATTGTTAAAGTTTCGGGCTTTCATAACCATTAAGAGAATAACATTTTAAATACTAGATGAATTACTAGTATATTTATTTATGTTTTATCTTATATGCCGGAATAAATAATTATTCCATTATTTTTTTTAAATTCACACTGTATTATTAGATACAGAGAAACAGGGTAGGCAAAGGAAACCTGGGAACCTAGTGTTAAGTCACTACCAGTCCATTAAGCCTCTTCCGTGACCCACTTTCCACATTCTAATTTTCGAGGGATTGCGTATTGTGTGGTGGAACTCATCGTCGCGCATTGCTTTGTTTTTAGAGCGAAGAAGTGAAAATATAAAATACTTGATTCGATCGAGAGGGAATGGCACCCACAATCTTCGCACGCGTGTGCCTCTGCCCCACGACGGCCTCAAAATATATTATTTATTTTATATTTACATTAATAAAGTAATTAAGATAAGCATATTTAATAATAATTATATAAAATCAATTTAAATATAAATTTTTACAGTTCTGTAACACAGCTAGTTCTGTAGATTTTGCTAGACTTTTGTGAGGTTACAGTTATAGTTCTATGTATAGATGATACACATGCGATGGTTAACATATATTATGTTAACCTGCTAAATGTTAGCATACGTATATTAGATAAATTTTAGCCATGTAAGATTTATGATATAATAGTTTCATTTTATTGCACCCTTACTATTAAAAATAGGTATTAATGAAATTAATATTTAAATTACGTATATCATGACAGACATGATATACGTAATATTAATATTCTTTAAGTTTTAAATCGGACTTTTAATCTTATTTTTTACCAAATGGTTTAAAATTTTTTAAATAGCATATATTTTATTTTATTTATATCAAATAGCAATAATTATAACTTATTTATTTAAATAGTTTTACGTAAACAATTTTAGAAATAAATAACATATACTTAATCGGTGTCTTATAATTTTTCTCTGACAATAAATATGAAATGGTCATATTTTTGTATGAAGCAAATACCAATTTCATATATTTTCCAGTATATTTCATGAGGACCTCTCGCGGCCGGCCCGCGATACTGTTTAACCAGATCAAGTACTTCTTAGCCTCTGATATCCACAATAAATCGAGATGGCGTTGTTATCAATGGACGAGAGGCTGCAAGTCCGCTATCTCCACAGTGGATGGAATACTGGATAAATATAAAGATCATCATAATCATGAATGAGGACAGTGTTTCGTTATTCGTATCGTTGTCGTTGGCTAGCGGGGAGACTTGAATTTCAGACTTGTTTTTTATAATGATATAATAATATAATTAAATATAATAATATAATATAATAAAATAATTTTATATAATAATATAACTTTTGTTAGTTGAAATTCTGGGGTGGGCATCAGACTACTCTGGGGTGTGCACAGACCACCCGATTCCCCCCCTTTCCTATGCCAGTGATCATTGTTATTTAATATTTATTAATAAATATACATAAGTGTTCAATGTTCACATTTTAATTATTTATTTGAAATATTTATTATAAACGTAAAACATCTAAAATATTTTAACTTAAAAAAATATTAAATAGTCAGGCTGATCAGATTGTTTGTTGCAGTAACATTCGTCGAAAACAATAATGGGAAACAGTTGGCCATATACGACGGCTATACGTATTACTCCTGTGACAGATACAGGATGCTTCCCTGCAGCATGTGGAGGTGCACCAAGGGTTACCCCTGCAAAGCCAGGTTCAAAGCGACGAGTGAAGGCGAATTAATAAGGATAACGTCGTTGGTACATGATCATAAACCACCCAGAATCGAAATCCACAATGGTATACTGAGAAAAGTCTCAAAAAAGGAAACACTAGCAAAAAATATAGCAACTACTAACTATTATTAGTAGTTTTTTTAGTCAGTTAAGTTTTTTTTAGTCAGTCAGTTTTTGTTACTCAGTTTATTTTTAAACCACGAGGATTTGCCAAATGCGGTTTAGATTTGTAATGTCGTGTTGTATAGTGTTATTTTTGTGTTTATTAAAAATTTATAGTTATTTAATTAACTTATGCTCCTCTCAATATTAGATAAATGAATCAAAATGATAGTAGATATGTGCAGGCTTTACTAAGATAGACTTTGTAGATATGTAGTATTTAATTTTTTTTCTTTTTAGTAAAATGTGGGACAATTTTTTTACTTCTGCTGGTGTGATGGGTGTACGGGTGATTTTGATTGGATTTAGTTTGTTTTATTTTAAGTTTTTTGATATCGTTAATTTTTATTTTAAAAACGCTCTAATCGCCGAAAATTGCCAAAATGAGCTTTTGTCTGCTAATAATATATATAATAATAGTTCTCTCTACTACTGGTGTTATACCAAAACATCTTCATCATAGTATTGTACAAACTGTTGAATTTAAAAAATAAATTCAACAAGAATTTTCTGAAATCCTCTATTAGTGTTATCTGTAATTTCACTTTTAAATTTAAATCGTCTTAGTCAAGTAGTTATGTTTGCGCGTTGTTTGTCAACAGCTCAATTATTATCGCGATCGCTTATTAAATTAAATATTCATAAAATTTTGTTAGTTAATTTGGAAGAAGGATATCTAAATAGGCGGGGAACCTACTTTTTTTTATATGTAAATATTCATGTTTAAAGAAGACTAGGAAAAAATACTATATAATTAACAAATTACATTTAAATAATGTTCATAGAAATTTAAGGATAAAAAGGTATGAAAGGGTCGTGTTACTTCTATATTTAAATATCACCACCACTCAATATGGGCGGTAAGTTCAGAGGGGAAGTGTCTTACACTAGGTTTTCAGCTTCTCTCTGCTTACCCAGCAATCTGCAACCTGCACGAGGCGCGAAGAACAGAGGTGGTATTTATTTTAAATCAAAATCTATGTATGTAGTTTTTTTTTTATATAAAATCTAAGAAAGTTAAAAGGCTTTAATTTCATTAAAAATCTTTAAATAAATCATGTTTATTTTTGTATGTTTTGTAAAATATTGTTAGGTTACATTCTTAGATTTTTAAAAATAATATACATATATTATAGAAACGATTGCCTATTTTTTATTTTTACTCGCATTATTCTCCATAGTATAAAATCTATTTACAATGTAATAGGATGTATTAGGTGAAAAAAAATGCTAAAAATAGTAGGTAAACGTTTGAATTACTAAAGTTAGTTAAGTTATCTAGTTAGAAGAGTAAACATAATTCTTAACTTACTAATGTAATGTACATATATCTAAGAAATTTTCAGTCGACATAAGGATCCATTTGATGGAATTTTAATTTTTCACTGGAGATATCATGCTGCAATTTTAATTACGTTTAGGTATTTTTTTCACTTAGATTTCAGATTATGAGACTTATGAGGCTCCGACTTATAAATAAGCTTAAAAAGACAAAATATCCCATACCACTTTGATATTTAATTTGTGTACACTTAAAATTAGCTTTTTCACTTCCAATGTTTCACATTCATTGACTAAACCTTCTTGTCTAAGTTAAGTTTAATGTTTACAGTACTATACTTTCCTAACCAAGCCGGAAAACAAACTGCACTTCTCTTCGGCTATAGTTTTTACTACGACGGCAGAAGGAAGAAGACAGATGTCTGGCAATGTACTAGGTCTGGAAAATGCAATGCCAGGTTCACGACGACGAAGAGCAAAAAAATTATACGCTGGAACTTAATCCACAGCCATCCGCCGCCGAATTATAGAATTATTAATGGATATTATGTTAAATTGTAAATGTTTGTATAAGTATATATATGTATGTATTACATTTGTGGTAAAATAAATGGAAATATTTTTTAATTTCTTATTTTTTTTAACGTAAGTTTTGGTAGGGATTTTCTTTTTAAAATTGTTGTTATTAAAAATATTTGTATATAGGTTTTATGAGAAATTCGCTTCATCCTAATGTGCTGAGCCGTAGCTATAACAGTGTGTGTTGATTATAAATAAAAAAATATCACTTATTTTATTTAGTCCTCCTAACAAATTACTAATAATTTCTTTTTTGATATATATAATGCATTATATATATATATATATATATACATTACAAAATCAACATTCCAAATATTTATATATTATCTTTTTTTTGCAGTTTTCTTCGTGCGGAACAAAAGTGGTAAAACTTTGGCTATTCATGGTGGCTATACGTTTTACTGTGGGGCCCAATTCACCAGAACTAAGTTATGGCGATGCACCAATTGGGGTTCGTGCAAGGCCAAGTTCACCCTGACCAGTGACGGCCAAATGATTACAGCTCATCTGGAACATACTCATAAGAAACCCAACTATGTCATACATAAAGGAGTGTACCACAAAGTTTGATAACGTTCTTATGCTTACAATTTTTTTTAATTTATATAAAATACTTGATTTCGGGCGAATATGTTGAAATTTCTAACAGTTATAACTTTTAACTAACTTAGTAACGTTAATAGTAAGATTTTTTTTTTTTATATTGTTCAATGGCTTTATTATAATGATATTTTTTCAAACGTAATTGATTTTAACCCAAAGGTATTTTATTGTTTTTGACGGCCATCTCAGAGCTGAATTAACTTCACGAGTTATTTTATGTTGTGCATTTGGAATTGTCGTAAATTTTCATTTAATTCATGTTATTTTACATTGGTACCGAAATTAAATATTTGATGACAAGACATATGTGCTATTTATATGTATAATGTATGATATAATTAAAATACCGATTTGACATTCGGGATCAATCTAATAAGATCTTGATAAATATAACCATAATTTTCTTAAAGTAAAATATCATTTTAATAGTTGTATTTATTTATTAAATTAGCTTCACGCTACTACAACCTACTGTTAAGACACTTCGTTCCCCACTTTCTGCCGAATTCTGGAGTCATTGCGTGTTGAGTGGCAGAACGCCGCCTTTTGCCTGGACACCAGAGCGATGAAATTAAAATATAAACATAAAAATTGAAATAAATATTTCATTCCTTCGAATAGGGATCGAACCCACAACCGTCGCGTTACAGTCACACCCTTATGCCGCTGCGCCACGACGGCAAGGAAGTAGTAGTGAGGTGGTCAGTAGAATTGAAAGGTAGATAGTAGTGGTAGTGGTAAGGAACTGTAGTCACTTGAAATATATACTAGTACTATATATTATTTGTTTTTTACTTTACCCCGATTTACTGAGATAAGTACTTGACTAAATAATAAAAATAAAATAAATTAAATTTTTGTCTATGTAGATAAAATTTTAAGATTTTTTACAGTAATGAGAGTTTCCCATACTATATGGTGCTGTGGCTTATACATTTAGTATTCTTTGTTCAACACAAATCACTAGATATTTTTTTAAATATTTTACATTTAAAATCAATATTCCAGGAATTTCAAAATTTTTTCTTTGCAGTTCTCTTCGTGCATAACAGAAGTGGCAAACAATTGGCTATTTACGGCGGTCATAGCTTTTACTGTGGGGCCCGGTGTACGAAGACTTCGATATGGCGTTGCACCAGATGGGGTCCCTGCAAAGCCAGGTTCATCATGGCCAGTGATGGTGAAATGGTGACAGCCCACTTGGAACACGTTCACAAACCGCCTATTTATGTTATACGTGACGGCGTGTACTATAAAATTTGATAAAATCCTTAATTTCACGCAGTTGTCTTGAAATTCAATGGAAAATTTACATTGTTATTGTCTTACAATAGTAGTTGTTTTATGTTCTTATATCTTTCATCATTGACGCCGTCGAGGCGCAAAGGGCCAAGGTGAGACTGTAACACGACAGTTGTTGGTTCGATTCCCACCTGAGAACATGAATGATTATTTATGAATATTTTCATTCACACATTCATTCAGAGCGAGTTGTCATTGCAATAGTTCATAAATAAATTCAATTGTTAATTATTTATGAAATATAGTATCCGTCAAGTTCCTGATCGACTGTCTAATAATATTAGACGATAGCTTAGTTTTCATTTGATGATTCAAATGTAGTTGTAAAAGTGTATCTGCTAACACTTATTTTAAGAGATGAAATTTTCTTAGTCACAAAATTGTATGTAGTAGGTACTATATATGTTGTAGTATGTAGGTACTTAAATAACTGTAATTATTATATGTAAAGTTATGTATGTATAGTAATAACTTTTCACAAATGTTTATGTCTTATATGTATAGACAAAGTATATTTCAATTTAATCACAAAATTATAAGTTATTCTTATATTTTTTTATTTTAACTTCTTAATTTCGTTGTAGAAACTACCTAAGGAATATTAATGCGGCTGCGCCCACTTAATCTTCTTGTTATATTATATCCTAATTATATCAAATTTTTACATAAATTGGAGCCTCTGTGTTATCCTGATGTATATATAAGCTATTACTGTTAAGTTTTATTCGATTCCTTTCAATAGTTTTTGCTTGAAAGTGGAACAAACATCCATTCTCACAAAATGTCACGTTTATAATATTTAGTAGGAAGTAGTATGTAATTACTTGTTATCATCGTTTTCTTTTTCTTCAAAAAATGTACGAAAAAGCCTTTGTGTTGATTGTAATGCTGTGTCGATATTTAAAACAGGCTTTTTCAACAGATTTCAGTATTATTCTCTTTAAATAATAATAAGACTAATTAACTTCATAAAACTTAAAATAATTCAAAGATTTGTTACATAAATAGGTTTAAAATACTTTTAGAATATGTTAATGATTAATTAATAAATTAACGAAAAAAATAATTCTATTCCTAACGTACTAGACGCATAATTCACGGTTTTCTTAATTTAAATTCAATATTTTGTAAAAGAATCGATTTTTTTAATTTAACATACAAACTTAATATATAACAATTGTTTATATGTCTCAGGACGTAACAGGCATCTAGTACTTACACTTGCCATTTTCTTTTAATTAAAGTTATGTTAAACATATGTATTTTTTTGATCTGAAAGGTATATTTTCCTATAGTTTTTTGGGTTTCGACAGAAATAAATTACACATTGTTTTATGATAAAGAATGATACACTAAAATTTCGATAAATTATTTCCCCTATCCCTTGAAGTATTCTTTACTTTTTTTTAGTTTAATAGAAAAGATCAACATTTTTCTTAATAGATTTCAATAATTTAACTTAATAGTATTATAATATTAATAATAAATTATAATTCCAGTTACATTTGTGAGTAATTTGGCCGGTAAGCCGATGGCGATTTTGAACGGATACACTTACTACTTCTCATCTAAGACCAAAGTGTCAGTCAACTGGCGGTGTACCAAAGGGAGGCCCTGCAAGGCCCGTTTCGCTACGAGGGAGAAGGAGTTCCTCCGAGGGTATACTGACCACACCCACGGACCACCGCGTTTTGTTATACGTAACGGGTTATTACTTAAAGTCTGATTATTATTGGCTTGTGTCAGTGTGACGCAAGGGGCTACAAACGTGCGACTGTGGGTTCGATCTTCTTCGAAGAAATTAAATATTTAATATTTTTTTCTTCGTCTTCGTAACGAGATACCGCGCGGTGTTTAGTTAGCAAGTGTCCTATTGTGAATGGTGTGTCCACCACTAATTTCCCGGATTTTCTCTACCTACCGTGCTATGTGCGGGATACAGTGGGAAGCTAAAAATTATTAGCTTTCATTTATATATTTTTTATTTATTTTGAAATTTTTACATGTCGTAACATGTCTATCCTTTAACTATTATTGTTACTATTTTTAAAATGTGATAAATTTTATAAATTATTTATTACCGCTTAATACTTATTCTCCCATAACCGGGTATTGTAGAGATAATCTAGTATGTGGCTTGTAACACTCTGCTCCCCAGTTTTCACTCAAATTCGAGACAGGGCGTGGGATTCTGTAAAAAAATAAATAAAACGATTATATTAATTTGTTAGACGCTGTTTTTGTTACTGTTACTGATGTTATATTTTTTTAACAAATTGTCCGTAATATATATATTAATATATTAAAATATAAATTATATTTTTGTATTTTGTTCAATATACCTTAATATCCTTTGTAGCTTTTTTACCTGATGATATGATGACTCTTTCTAATTGAAATTAAATTTTGAATTGATCTTAAATAAATACTTACGCATTTATTTAAGATTTACTTAATTTATGTAGGTGGTAAAATGTTGTAGTTCGTAACTATTGAAAGCTAACGTTGAAATAGCGTTTCAGTTCGCTGGGTACGCAACAAGCGAGGCAAGCTTGGACTTGTCGACGGCTTCACATATTACAGTAACAAAAAGAATATATCCTCCATATTGTGGCGGTGCTGCAGGAGCGGTCAGTGCAAGGCTCGTCTCGTAACCACTTACGATCACGCTATCGTCAGATGTATAACTTCACTTAATCTATTTTTTAATTATGTATATATTATTGTAACAATATTTATAATATATTTTACAGTTCAAGTGGTAATAAACAGCGTGGGTCGTAAAAAAATGGCGGTTCTGAGCGGTTACACGTACTACCGCGCGAGAGTGTGTGCGAGAACTATAACGTGGAGGTGCACCAGAGGGAAGGGATGTAAAGCAAGATTTGTAACAACAAAGAAAATGGACGCTGTGGTCAGATGTAAAGAGATTCACGGACACCCTGCGCCACATTTTTGTATACTTGACGGAGTACTCTATAGGGGAAGAAAGTATAATAGGAAATTTTTATAATGCTAAATATTATGGACATGCAACTGTTAATGAAATGTTGTGAATAAATTAATACAATAGTTTTTTATCAACTTTGTGTATTTTATCGTAATATTGAACGATTAGATATATGATTGTTGTTTGTTATAAGTAATAAAATATTTTTGTGGATCTTTTTTGTATCTACTGTAGGTATATCTGCTATATTAACCCAGTTTTTGCTGTAAAACCTCAAGATTCAGACCTAACTATCGTTCGTAGCGGTTAGTTACGAAATAATAAGTAAATATTAAGCTATTTTTGCAATTTAATTTAAATAATTTTGTCGCATTTATATTAATCATGGTGTATTTTTGTTATAGTAACTATAGCGCATAACGTATCCGGGCGCCAAATAGCTATCATAAACGGATACACATACTACTGCGCGAAGGTTAATCTCCACACCATAGCCTGGAGATGCACCAGGGGCAACGTCTGCAAGTCCCGCTTCATCACGGACATGTACATGAATATTGTAAAAAAGTCACAACTAAATCACACCCACAAATCTTCGCCATATTATTTAAAAGACGGTTGTTATTATAGAACTTAGACAATTATAGGTAAATGTTGTATGAAAAATGGAATCTCTGTGTAGTTTTGTGTACTATACTTTAAGAGACGAAGCGGCTGGTTGAGTTCCGAAAATTAACGCGAAATGTCTGGAAATTGGGCGTAAAGTGGACCTAGTGTCCCAACACAAGATCCGCCTACCATGTCGGAAAAGTCATTTAAATAATAAAAGTACATATAACGTATTACTTAAAGTAATTGAATTATTTTCAGATAAGGCTAGTTATTGTAAAATAATTACTTGTGTTTGCATAAAATGAACAAATTGTACATAATTACTTAATAAAGCTAATTACAGCTTCTTGATTTTATCTTCTTTCTATCGTTGTGTACTTCTCTTCTATTTAAATAAATTGTAAAATTTACTAGTACATTATTATTTATTATTTAATAAAAAATATTACTTGTAATAATATCTTTTTTGCCGTTCGTACTCTATAGATTCATGTTTCAAATCAAAACGTTAAAGACGGTACCTACGGTATAAAAGATATTGGAATATTTTTTAATTCTAGAAATATTATTGGATTAACATAAAATCTATAGAAAGAAGGAAAGAGACTGATTTATTTATATTAATATATTATTGTTGGTTGATATTTCCGTTCAACATTTTATGTTCTAGATGTTAAAATAAAGTGAAGTAAAACTATATTATGTTATTTTATAATATTATTTTGCAGTATTATATTTTAAGATCTCCTCTTTTTAAATTTGAAATAATATAAAAAAATAAACATTTAATAATCCACCGATTAAAAAAAAACTGTTTTGTTTACATCCTTTCATCATCTAGAAACGAGCGGACTGTCTTTACATTGTCTGTGTCGCTGTTAGGTTCACTATTATAAATGAAAATTTATTTATTTTATATATATTCTTGTATAATAAAGGAATGAACTTTTTCTATACCTAAATCGAATACCTGTCCAATGGGTAAAAAGAAAGTTGAATACATTGATACAAGTTGCGCCCGGTGATGCAAAAAAGAAATATAATAAAATAATAAACTTTTATACGAATATACATAAGCATATTATTTATTAGTTATTTTTTTATTAAAATTTTAATTACATAGTATATATAAATTTTTTTTTAAAAATATTTTTATATGTTTTTTTAGTTAAGGTAATACCTACTCTAAAATATGAGCGTTTTTGGAAGAAACTTGAAAAACCGATTTAATGTGTGTGTGACCAAAAATCATTAGTTTAGTCAAATAATGACTTCTAGCTGTCGCCACTCAATCCGCAATGACCCGAAAATTAAGGGACGGAATGTGTTTATATTTGGGAACTTCAGAGGGGACACCCAGAGGTCTATCCTGCTATATGCAGGATACAACGCCAAGTTGAAAATTAAAATTCTTAAATAAAATCAGCATTTATTTTGTATATTTGTCGATCGTCTACTTTGTTAAAATGATAAAACAAAACATAAATATATCGGATAATTAATTTTGTAAAAATAATGAATTAATTTAATCTTTCGGTTTTAGTTCAATTTGTGAAAAGTAGAAACGGAAACCACATCGCCATAATTAATGGACATAATTATTACAAATCAGGCGGAAGTAACAGTACCCTGACTTGGAGATGCCCAAGAGTGACCCAGTGCAAAGCAAGGTTTACCACCACACGAAATTTGGAGATTATAAGGAAAAATTTGTACCACACCCATGAGCCTTTTAAATATGTCATTCGAAATGGAATTTACATCAAGATCTAATAAATAATAATAAGCTTTTATTGCTGGAACTAAATTTACATTACTCTAAATCAAGGCCTCCTTTGGTCCCGCTAATTTTTTAAAATCTTCAGATATTTTCATATTAAAGAAGACCTAAACATCTTCAATTAAGAACGTGAATTTATTTTGATCCTATGTTACTAAAATATGTTACCGCTATATATTTACATGACGCATACTATTTAAATCTGTGAATGCACTTAAGAATACATACAGTATAGTTGATGAGTCATGGCCGCCCTAAAGTTAGGTACATATAGCTGCCCAGATGGGAATTTAGGATTTTCCTTACTTTTGATTTTTTTTTGTTTTCCTAATGACAATGTAATGTATATTAATTACATAGCTTATAAAACTGAAACTTGCAATTATTGGTTCCAGTAAAGTGGGTGAAAAAGAATTCTGGTGCACAACTGGCTTTGGTTAACGGATTTTCCTATTACCTCGGTTCAAATACTTCAGCAACGTCCACTTGGAGATGCACTACCGGCGGTAGTTGTAAAGCAAAGTTCACTGTCATTAACAACAGTACAACAATTATTAGATTCAACTATGAACACAATCATAATCCTCCACGTTTCATTATACGAAGTGGCATTTATGTGAAAATTTGAATGACGTTATTTTTTCAAATAAAAAGTTTAGTATATAATTTTTATATTTATTATGTTCGTGATTATTGTAATGGTTTTTCTGAATAAACTTATCGACACAGTATTTGGTTTTTATAAAAGTTAAATCCTTGCCTTTTTTAGTATTAAAGATAATCAAACACCTGTAGAATGTTAGCCAAGTTATTTAATACCATATAATTGCATTTTTCCAGATATACAATGGGTTCGCAAGGCATCAGGAGTAGAGCTGGCCATTATCAACGGATTCACATTTTACTGTCGAATAAAAGGAAAAAAATCGAGCACCTGGCGATGCACCAAAGGCGGTACTTGCCAAGCGAGGTTCAGCGGTAAGAACGCTACGAAGAAAATTCATCGCTTCCAGGGCGTCCACAATCACGATCCACCGCGCTTTGTTATCAACAATGGTTTATATATCAAACTTTGTGATAAGTAAACGTTTTGACTGTCTATTCAATATATATATGTAGTATTATTATAATTACAATATTATTACAATTACAATCTATCTATACTTCATCATTCGAAATGGCATTTATATTAGCTATTTAGCAATTAGCAAGTATTTTAAATTTATATAACTATTTTATTTATTAACCGATTGTAATGAAACAAACACTGAACGTTAACGGACGCTTGCCTGAATCTTGCCAGTATAGTGGAAACTGCATTAAAATGAGTTTAGCCGTTTCCGTCATTAGCGTGAAGAAACGCACATAATTTTATGAATAATTGCTTTGAGTTCTAATACATTGATAAATATTTCAGATGTTACATAGATTTGAATGATTATCGTAATTTCAATTTAAGTATAATAGTTAATTTTGTGTGTACGTTAAGTTATAAGAAATTAACTTTAATTGTGCGATTGATGTAATTGAATTTTTAGTAATAATATTATTATAATAAAATAATTGATACGTTAAGTGATTTGTATCAGCCAATTAATAAAATAAAAAAGTATACTACACTGGCCTTTTTCAGTATTTAGAATAAATGAAAATTTGTAGATGCTTAGCTTAATTTATTAACTGTAGTTTTTTTAATAATAAATAAATAAATTTAAAAAAAAATCTTTATCTTGTACACATAATCACAAAAAATATAAATTATTTAATGAATATAATGATACCCTATTATTTTTATTTGTAATTATAATTTTTTTAAAATTTTTAATATTATTGTTCATCGACATCGGAATTATTGGTATCTGCTTGTACTTTGAACGTCTCCCTATAGTTACAAATAATTTCCTACGTGTAACTTTCCTTTCCACATCGTTATTGTTGTCTTTTTATGTCATGTTTTCATTACATTCGGACATCCTCATTTTCTTTTCCCATCACGAGAATAATATTTAGTAGCACCCATGGACCACACGCTTCTTTGCTTGTGACTTAACCCAATTCCTTTTAATTTTTATTGTGAAAAATGAAATAAAGGGAAAAATTTTAAGCTTCTGGCGATGCACTAAAGGTGGCAGTTACAAAGCGAGGTTCGGTTGTAAAGATTCTACGAAGAAAAATCATCGTTTCCGGAGCGTTCACGATCATTATTAACCCTGTAATGGCTAACCATTCGCAATGGTGGACGAGTATACTTCAAAAATTGTGATAAATGTGATTTTAATTATAATTTTAATTATAATTCTTGTTATTTCGTTGTTATTCTTTTTAAGTGGCTTGTTTTTTTTTGTTATATTAACGTTTTAATGTTTATAACATTAACAATTAATTGAACGTTAACTAAGCAACGATTGCATTTTTCTCCGCCCAAATAAAAGTAATCACAGCGATCATTAATTCTGACAAGGTGGCTGTTGTTGAGGTGCTAATACGTAAAGAAACTACGCCGTACAAATGTGATATTATCAATAAAGATTTGTGAAAGATTTGTTTTGTGTAATTATTTTTTTGTTACTTAGAATTAATAAAAACTTATATGTAGTTTCTTAGTTTAGTAGTTTAACAGTAGTAGTTTTTTATTGATAATACTTTAGTAATAACATATTTGCTTGTTTTCAGTTATACAATGGGTTCGCAAGGCATCGGGTGTAGAACTGGCGATTATCAATGGATTTACATTTTATTGTCGATTAAAAGGAAAAAAGTCGAGCACCTGGCGATGCACCAAAGGCGGTACCTGCCAAGCCAGGTTCAGCGGTAAGAATGCTACAAGGGAAATTCATCGTTTCCAGGGCATCCACAATCACGACCCGCCGCGTTTTGTTATCAACAATGGCGTATATGTCAAAATTTGTGATAAGTAAACGTTTGTTCTCTCTAAATAATTATATGTTATATGTAAACGCACTAGTTGTAGTTTTTGAAGTTTTTAAAGTGTTATTCGTGACTTAGATAAGAAAAATGTTTATTATAGACAACGTAAAAAAAAATTGAACGTAGCGGGATTTGAACCCGCACCTCTTGGAAGTCGTCCGAATGAACTTACCGAATGACTGTGTTGCGTAGTGATCGCGCCAACAGACGCGGGTTGAAACCCCGCTAAGTTAAAATTTTAATACGTTTTCTAAAAAAGCAATAGTTGTAGTCTTTCTAAATAATATATGTAGCACTGTATGTTCGTATCTGTAGTCGTAATCACAGTTTTTCACATTTTATTATACGAAATGGAATTTTCACTAAAAAGTAAATTTATGTATTTAAGAAATTAGCTTTGATTGTGTGATTGATGTTATTGTCATTAGTTTTCTTAATAAAATCATTTACATTGATTAGAATTTATTTGAATTTTATTTGCCAATGATAGTATGGGTAAGACAGCATCCTTACAGGGATTCCGTTGTCCGTCTGTCACCAGATTGTATTTCAAAAAACGTGATAGCTACATTGTTCTGTTTTCTGTTGCTACTCTAACAACAACTACTAAAAAATAAAATAGCATTAATATTTTATATCTTCCACGCAACAATCATTTTTTTTTGTTTGATTTTTGTCTATTTGGATATTTTGGACTATTTGAAAACGTGTGTCGTTTTTTGATTGAGCCGTGTGCTTTTGGTCATACTGGCTCTTACAGCGTCACCGAGCTTTGAGAGGCCGAACCTGTGTGGTCCTTTTCCAAAATTTTTGCTTCTGATATTAACTTATGTAATATTAACTTACTTTATGCACATCATCATTTCAGTAAAATGGGTGAAAAAGCACTCAGGCAGGCACAACTCAGGGTCGCACTTGTCGACGGATTCATCTATTACATCGAATATCAGAGAAATACATGTACTCGAAGCAGATGTACCAAAGCTAGTTCCTGTAAGGCCAGTTTCACTGTTAAAAAAGACCCGCCTAAGTGTGTGTGTTGGGTTCTTGTAGACTGTAGGGTAAATTGTTTTCAGCAATTTGTTGATATTAAAGTAAATTGTGTAATATTGAGTTGATTTATTTCTTAACTTTAGGTTCCCTCTGCCTACATTACTATAAGCGCGATACTTGTGTCATAATGGTACTATTTTAAAATGTCTCAATCAAAAAACGAATTAATTAAAATTAGAGGCCGTCGTGGCGCAGTGGCACAAGGGTGCTGCCCGTAAAGGCGACAGTTGTGGGTTCGATTCCCACTCGAGGAAGTGAAATATTTCTTTACATTTATATTTCCATTTTTCGTCGCTCTGGTGTCGAGACAAAGCGCGGCGTTGAGTTCTGCCACTCAACGCGATGCCTCCAGATTTCGGTAGAAAGTGGGGAACGGAGTGTTTTAACACCGAGGTTCCGTCTGCCTACCCTGCTGAGTGCGGGAAACATGATGAAGCTGAAAAAAAAAACTAATATCTTTAATATTCTAATGTTTCTTAAAATTTTTAGTCCTTAAAATGGCAAAGTCACGGTACTCTGGCAGGAAGTTAGTGATCCTCGACGATTATACTTATTATTGCAAGAAATTGTGCAAGACGAAGAACTGTTCTCACTGGTACTGTTCCACTCACAACTATAAAGGGTGTAACGCTAAGTTGACTTTAGACAATGAGTACGGCATTATAGAAATATGTAATCGCCACAACCATCCGCCAGCTAAATATTATATACACAACGGGCTATATATCAAATTTTAATATTGTATAACGTTATTTTGACAAGATTTGTTTTTATTATCAAATGACATTTTTAGTCTGCCTTATACAAATATTGAAGGCATTGCAAAGTGACACTCGAGTACATCACATTATATATAGTTATGATTATATAGACACTATTTGACGATGTAAAGAATATAAATATTTATGAATATAACTTTTAGAATGTCAAATATACATTTAAGATTAAATAATAAATGTAAGTAATGGAATATATTTTTTAAATGAGACAAAAATAACATTTTCTTTAAGTTTCCTAATGGTATTATAACCCGAAAGACATATTACATTCCTGTCTTTGGGACAATAAACATGTAATAAGTGCTTTTTTTAGCAATATTCGCCACATCTTTACTAATAAATGTATTATCCTTTTTAGGATTCCGTACCCTTATAGAGTAACTTAGTTGTTTGAGATTACTTGGGAGTATCGAGTTGAAATTAATACTAATATTTAGGTCTACGGTCTCTTGAAGCACAGAAAAAATTAAGCTTTTAACTCAACACGCATTTATATATAACTTTCTCTGCTTTTTGTTTAAAAGAGTGATTCCTTTAAACCTACAATTGTGATATTTGGCATGAAGTGATTGATAACTTAAAGCATATAACAGATACAAACTACTAGGTGCCACCAACCTAGGTGCGATATTTTTTCATCGTCGTTCTTCGGAGTTGTAGAAAAATTGTTTTATATTTATTTAATTGTTTTATATAGATTTTTAAATGCTTATGACTTATATAGTAGTATATTAGTCTTTATCTACATATAATATAATACATATTCCATATTTAAATAACTAATAAACCTTTAACTCATTCGCAGCTATCATTCACAAGTCTTCATTAAAACTAGATGGTTACATCTACTACTGCCGTCGGAAACAACCCATCAGGAACCGTTGGTACTGCAAGTACAGATCGAGTCATAACTGCATGGCTTACATACTCACTATAAGTAATGAAATTATTTATTCTACGGAGGAACATAATCATTAATCATTGGAGGTCATGTGGTGGAACACGCAATAGTTGTGGGTTCCTTATAGGCATTCAAAAAGTAAATACTTGTTGAATAACAATTGCGACAACACTATTTACGTCACGTATATACTACCTACGGATATATTAAAAAAAATACGATAAAAATGTTTTTTTTTTCCACCTTTTCTTTTCCTTTGTGTTGGTTCAAAGAAAATATAGCTTTAAAATATGTTCTTTTCAGCTTGAAGCATTATTTCCCATATAACAGGAAAGGCGCACAGACGCTTTCTCCATAATAAAAATAAACATTTGGGTTTGCTTGCTTCTACTGACAATTATTTTAAGGTTTTTCAATTTTTGTAAAGTGTTTTGTCCTTGCCCACAATTTTCTTTTCGGTGGATTTTAAGGCATTAAATAGATTTTTTTTCAGTTTTCATAAGGATTTTGGTTCAACAAATTTCAACGTTTTAATTTCGGTAAAGGGTAGATTTTCTGTTCGTTTACTGTCACTCAATAAAATCATTTTCGTTTCTCATATTCTTAAATTTTTTTTAGCTATCTGATATATCAAAGTTAATTGAGTATGAGAGAAGAATATTTCAGTGTATCCAATTTTACAATCAGAAGACTATTTTTAAAACAGTTATTACTATTTTTGTCGAAGCAAATACGAGTCGTATACCTGTTTTTTTAATTATATATTAAAAAAGAAACATATAACAATATTTTATATATGTTTTTAGGTATCATATTGAAACCTTTGCCCAGTGGACGTTATCTTCTACAGATGAATAACTATACATTTTCATCAAATCAAAGGGATATCTCTGGTCACTCAACGTGGTACTGCTCTAAGCGAGTCAGTAGAAAGTGTGCAGCCAGGATA
The DNA here is from genome assembly GCA_037355905.1 of Heliconius aoede. Taxonomy (NCBI): domain Eukaryota; kingdom Metazoa; phylum Arthropoda; class Insecta; order Lepidoptera; family Nymphalidae; genus Heliconius; species Heliconius aoede. The sequence continues at coordinate 218,645 of JBAIZZ010000043.1, forward strand.
AGGATGTACAACGCGAAATTGGTGGCCTTCATAGGCGAGCACAGCCATGAATAATTTTGATTGACTTTTAAAAATATTATATTTCTATATAAAAGTGAGAAAAGTGTCATATATTGTTTTATTTTTTCTTTTTAATTTTTTTATTAAACTTCACTCAACATTTCACAAAGTAGACAGAGATAGTGTTAAGAAAATCTGTTCAAAACTGTGCGTCCAATTTTCGATACATTTTTCGTGGGATGGGGGGGGGGGACGCCATATTGCGTATTGTCGTCTGACCATTGCTAGAAAATGAAAATAATTCATCCCCAAGAAGGAATCGATCCTACAACTGTCGCGTTAACAGTCGGACGTTGTGCCGCTGCGGCACGACGGTCTCAATATTCATTCTTTATTTCTTAAGTATGTTTTTATTTTTTTCCATATTTACATACATGTAAATATGGAAAAAAATGACTTTAATTGTATTGAAATATTTTCTTCCTATATAGATTAATATGGTCAAAGAACTATAAAAACTGAGTGTCATTTGAAATTCTTTATTAATGAATCAAATCTATAAAGATATCTATAATTGGTCGTACATACAAAGTAAGCTTAACGATATTTATTTTACGTTTTTTTAGTATTATAGTTGTTGTGTAATACATTGCTACGATCATCTCTATATTTCTTGTCAATTAATTTGGTACTTATTTTGCAACAATTGTGCGAAATATATTTTTTATTTATCTCATGAAAACATTGTTATTATAATTTTACAGATGCTGAATTTGAAGTGACTAAAAAAGGCCATTATGTACTTCGCTCCGGCGACCACACATACAGGTCGAACTCGAACAAGGGCACAGAACTCGATAAGCCCCTAAGGCATTGGTATTGCTCGAAGCGTCAAAAATTTTTATGTGGCGCCTGAATAAAAACACTTTACGGACGTATTGTGTCTGTAGTGAATGAGCACTGCCATTATTAGAAAACGCCACGTAACATGCAATGCCTCAAAGAAAAAAGTAATTGACGAAATACGGAAAAGAAAAGTAAAAAAACATGCCAGTGGTTCCTGAGATGAGCGCTATCAAGCAAACAAACTGTTCCACTTCATAATATTATTATAAATATGGTTTTTTTTTCAGTTTTCAGTTTCACGCTGTATCCCGCACACAGTAGGGTAGGCAGAGGGAACCTCGGTGTTAAGACACTCCGTTCCCCACTTTCTGCCGAATTCAGGAGGCATTGCAAACACGCATATTTATTTGAGTTCTGCCATTCTGATGAATAAATAACTCAAATAAATATGTGGTGAACAATATTGTTTGTTACACGGGTGCTAAGATTTCTATTTGTTTACATTATATTATTTATATATAATTTGTTATTTCAGTACATTTCATACCGACAAACAAAGGCAACTTGAAGCTACTCTACGACGGGCACACGTTCTGGTGCGACAATAACAAATTACAAGTCAACAAGAAGTGTCGGTGGTACTGCTCAAAGAAGAAAAGCAAGAAATGTCCAGCTTCGGTGCTGACTTTGAACAATGAGATACTAGCATTTCTGTTATCCCATAACCATTGAGATCATATAAAGATATCTATGCATTCTATACTTTTATTTCATGCCTTAAATAATTTTTACATTTTCAAATATAAATTCTTGTAAAAGAAAAGACATTTAAAAATATAAAAAAATAAAAACACTCTTCCGAAGATGGGAAAAGGGTCCAAACCATCGGAAGCTAGGGTAACAGAGAGAGGAACCTCCTCATAATACGTGCCGTCTCAAGTATATATAATCAATATCAATATCATCTATATATAATAATCAAGTATATAAGTTTATATAAGATTAATTCCTCCCTCCGTTGCCCTATAATACGCATGCATGACACTCTCATTCAATTGGTGAAACCATCTCATGAGAGGCACTTCACCACTGGTAGCGGGAGCCTTGTTGAGAATCCGTAAAACTCTTGGCTCCAAGCCCTCCGTTGGTGGGATTTCGGCGCGCCGGCGTGCTCTTAAAGCCAGCTTATCCGAATCAGACATTTCTCCCTCCAAATCCGCAGTCGAAGGCGCAGTACGATAAGTTCATTTATTATTTATAGTAGTTATGTTTAATGTATCTAATATAAAGAAATAAATAGAAATTAAAAATGTATATTAAATAAACAAACTAATATTTTCGAAAATTTATTCATTTTATGTATAAAATGGAACAATTTGAACCAAATTTTCAATTTTATAAAAGAGCAAAAATAAATTATATGTTTTTAATAAATTATAAGAAAATATAATTTTATAAAATATAATTAAACTTTATTACATATATTTTCTTTTGATTACATTAAAAGAATAATTTTATTTTTACACGAATATTTTGTCCTTTTGCATCGTCAGTCGACAGCAACATATAATAATTTAAGCACATCTTACCATCAAATAAATATATTAAATTCTTAATTATTAATATGAAATTTTTCAAGCAGGTGTAATTGTAACCAGCAGTAAAGGCAAACCCCAACTCTTGTACAACGGGAACAAGTTCTACCACCGAGGAGATTACGGTGGGAAGATAAGATGGGGTTGCACTAAAAGGGCGTGCAAAGCTACATGTTACACTATAGAGGGTGAAATAATTAAAGTTAGAGATATACATAATCATCACGTATAAATCTGATTGAAATTTTATATTGTCGGTTCGATTTACACTCGACGGAATGGATATGGATTATTATTTATTAATATTTTAATTTCTTTCGCTGAGTTCTGCCACTCAACACGAAATGTCTCAAAAATTCTGCGGAAAGTGGGGAACGGAGTGCCTTCCTTCTGCCTACCCTGCTGTATGCAGGATACATCGTGAAGCTAATAACAAAACGAACTTTTATATATTTAATGAAATAACACGGTCACAACAATTAATTGCCTGATTGGGCAACGACTGCAAATGTGATTCGATTTCTACTCGGGGGAATGTTTCTATTCGATTTATTTCTATTTTTACATACATTTTACATACGTAAGGCGTTGTGCTCGGCCACGAAACACTCGCATGTCTCGTAAACTGGCGGAGAGGGAGAAAAGACCTGCTTAATCTAGCCCGCTATGTTTTAAAAGAATTGAAAGTGTTTATTTAATAATGCTATAATTTGTTACTGTTTAAAAAATAGAATTATTTTATATGAAATACGTAACGTATTTAGAAACGTAAAGAGTAAATCGAGTACATAATATGGTATAGATATATATATTTTTTCAATCAACAATACTTATATTTTAGTAAACGCACCGAGTAAGTTAGAATATGACACGTAGCTAGATAAAATTTATAGTTACGTAGAGTTAGTTGTATGTTATAAAATGTACTGAAGTTAATTAAAATTAATATTAATCATAGATGGTTTTTTATAATTTTCTTTAATATTTCATTTATATGTCAAAAAAAAATGTAATTACATATATATGTCTATGTAATTATAACAATTATAAATTTTGTAAATCGTTCCAGTGTTTTTCTTTCAATCGTCGAGTGGAAAGATGCAAATGTTATACAAGAATATGAAATATTATCAACAACCGGAAGGGAAAGATAGAATTCGTTGGAGATGTACCAAGAGGGGGTGCAGAGCCTTCTACTTCACCATCGGGGGAGTAATAGTTAGATCTCAAGAATGTCACAACCACAATACAAACAAATACCTGGAGTTTGGCAAAATGGTGATAAATTATGGAGAATAGCCACTGAACGTCGTCTAAAAGAATCTAATTCACTTTTTCGACGGATCGCGAAGGAATCCACAGCGGTCGCGTTTTACAGACGCTGGCCCATTCTGGCATGATGATGATGATGATGGCCTCATATGAATAATAAAAAGTAATAGAATTGTTTATTTATTATTTGTAACATATGAATGAATTGTTGTACCTATTAGAAATTATCCAGAGATTATGCTTTACAATAACTCTAAGTCGTATAATAGTAATGTAAAAAATATAAATATTATATGTTTTAATTTTATTTTTTATACTTGATTGAATGTTTGTTATGCGTGTTGATTATATATATATATATATAAGTTTGTATATGTATATATGTTAGTGTAACTTATACATACTATACTATTCTAATTATCTGTGTTATGCTTTTATTTATTAATCAATTGTCTAATTTAAATAAAATTATACCACTTTTGGAAGACAAATATGCATTATTGTAACACTAGGTTCCCTTTCCTGCGAGATACAACGTTTAATAGTACATTTAATAGTAACTTTATTCCCTAATTATTGCTGATTTAAGGTTTGTGCCATTTCCTCTATTCATATATAGTATATTTATCATATACTTTATTAAATCCAATTGTTTACAGATATACCAGAAGTTTATTTCACAACGATACGAGGGAAAAAAGCTTTATTCGTTAACGGGTTCAAATTTCGCGTCAATGGTACGAAGGAAGGCAAAATAAGATGGCGATGTGCGTCTCACGAGAAGTTCCGCTGTAAAGCCTTAGTCCATACAGTTGAAAATCAAATTGTGTATATCGTCAACCACCACACATACGCACACAACCATAATTACTTCTCAAATATGATAATAGGCTAACTTCACTTTTCAAGTTATATCTATCAAACTTTATGTATTTGATAGCAAAGTTGACTAAAATGTTCATAAAATAAGCTTGTAACGATCTTTCAAGTGTAGTTCTATACTACGTACAGAAAAATATTTAATAAAACGTCTAAATATTTGAACACAGCAGAAGTCGAACCCGCGCTCCATATGGCTTAGTGGTTGAAGCGCTTGGATAGTTCGTAAGAGGCGCATGCGTACCTATTTTTTATGAAAATAAAAAAAATACTAGAGATATTTTTTCTCTCAGTCCTTTATGGTAAATGTTATAAGTAAATGATGTATAAGTAATGAAAATGAAAACTTAAATTTAAGTGTTATAAATACATGTGTTTGTTTGCTTGTTATTTTGTTTAGTAGATAAGCTTTTTTATTGAGTAACGTATTAAGTTTCCTAAATAAATATTTTTTAAATATATATATATATATAGCATTTTTATTTACTTAAAACAGGGCATTTTTTACAGTTTATTAATATGGAAGCAAATTTAATTTCAGTGAGAAATCAAATCAATTATTTACGTATTGTTTATATAACGTAGTAAAAAATCTAATTATATGTAGTGTACTTACAATTAGATTATTTTCTACGTTTCGCTAAATTTAATACGCTGAGCTTTGATGGCGATAGGTTGGTAGGTAGAGACCTACCAACCTTTCGCGACCAAGTCCACTTAATTTTAAGTTATTTTAGTGTATGTCTGTCTGTGTCTGTTTCAAATATTCAGTATGATTCTTTCAGATATCAGTTTTATAGTATCTCAAAGAGGAAAGAAATTGCTCAAATGCGGCGATTATACGTTTTGTTGTAAGACTAAATCTGGCATGCGAACACGGTGGGTCTGTTCCTCTCACAACAGTAAGGGTTGCACTGCGAAAATACACATGGTTCAAGATATAGTGGTTAAGTTCCTCAATGAGCATAACCATTATCCGAAGCAGCTGATACCTTGATTGTTGTGGTTTACACAACAAATGAGAACAAAAATAAAAAGAAAAAAATACACACAGATATCTCCGTTTTTTATTATTTTGTGGCCATTTTTGATGCACTCCCTTTTTAAGTTAAGACAAAATATTGGTTAATCGAGTTTAGGACAGTCTGGTTATTATTATTATTATTATTGTTACTTTTTTTTTAATAAAACTGCTATGGACTGCTTCGACAGCCCTTTCTGTAATTTATTTGCTCGTGATTGTAATGTCATTTATATTTTTTTTATTTGAAATTAAAAAATAAACATACGTTTAAATTATTCGCTGTTCTGTTTTTTTCTTTGTTTATGGCGCTCTGAGCGTCCCAGTTCACCACTAACACATAAACACTACAATCAAAGTTATATTATATGATTGAACGTAGTGAATTGGCAGCAATTTTTTTTTAAACGGACGGCACATTTTAAGTATGAAACATTTTAAATAATAAAATTACATTTTTTCACAATAAATAATTGTTTTTCTGTATTTAATAATTTTTTTTTGTTTGTTTTCAGTAAGATATGTAAAGTCGCGGCGCGGAAAAGCTCTACTAAGCATCAACGGATTCACATTTTGTGCGCAGAGTGTTTCCGGCCCCAAGATAAGATGGGTTTGTTCCACTCACAACCACAAACATTGCCGCGCCGTCGTCCACACTTGCGATAACCAAATATTACGTTTAAATAATAACCATTTTCATAGCTAAGTTAATTTTACTTAATCACACAAAACTTAGTGTTAATTAAGACTTTTGGTTATATAGCTTTAGAGTAATATTTTTTTGGAAACAATATATGTATATAAATAAATAAAAGAAAAACAATATAAACTACTATAAGTCTACATAGTTTCGTACATTCGCTACCTCCGAGAAAAACTATTTTATAAATACATAATATATATAAATTAATTCACCACACAACTGACAGTACATGAGGCTTACCTAAGGCCGTCGTGGCGCAAATCTCAGAAAGATTAGATTTTTTTTTATTAAGTAGGTCACTTTTGTTCTAAGAGAGACGTAGAAAATAGAAAATCTAGGAGTGATCATCGATAAATATTAGTTATAAATAATATTAATATAAATTATTGGTATGTTTATATAGCAGCTGTACTTTAGATATTTTGTACTGATTTTGTAATAAAATCATTATTTATAACAAAAGTTTGTTTTTTTAATAAATAGATAAAACTTTTTAATAATGTCTTTAATAGAGAGTTATAATCTGGCTTGGAGTGACTTATATAATTGTACAAGCTCTATTCTCTAAGTTTACTTTGAAATTAATCAATTAACACGTTGACGCTGTAGTGGTGATGGAAGTCATGCTTATTGGTGGCGGTGGTAGCGGTGCTTATTAATGTAAGTAGGTCTTAGCAATGACCTGTGAAAATGTTTTCTATGTTATGCAAACGGACTTATTAATAATAGACATATTACGATAGATAATATATTATTGTATGTACATTGTACATAACTTAATAAGAAATAATACTTTTAGCTTTCATGTATATTATATTAAATTAAATATAAATATAACGAGAACCTTAATGTGGATATAATACTAATATATTATTTTATATTTCCAGTCGTATGCGAATTCGTCGAATCCAAAAAAACTGGTCGAACTATGCTAAGAGTTGAAGGTTACTTGTTCAGCCGTAGAACGTCAATGAGCAAGTTCACACAGCGCTGGGTGTGCGCCACCCACGTGTTCAGGGGATGCAATGCAAGCATTTACACCATCGACAATCAAATTGTAAACGTCAAAAACACACATAACCATTAAACGGATTTGGCCGTCGTTTCCTTTTTGTTCAAAGCAGATGGTATTAACGACATGCCGATGGTATAATAGCGAAATACGTCATATAAAGTAAATATAATTTATTCGTCGATGTCTATTTAGATCACCGTTAGACCATTTAATGTTGTGAATATTAGCTGGTAAGTATTGTCTATGTAGAGTAATTGTATCCATGATCGTAGAGGGATCTGTTCTGAATACTCTCATTGTCAAATTGCAAGTAATAGATAAAGAAATTGTATTCGAGCTAAGTTCATTAAAATATTCAAGTTATTATTTTTAAAGTTATATACAAGTAAAAAAAATAATGTTGTCTTGGTGTATCATTAAATGTTGTGAAATATATACAAATTAGTGTCATAACGAAGTGAAGCATTCTTGCAAAACTTTTTTTAATGGTATGTAAAAATAATTTGAAGTTGAATATCATTTTTAATTTACATTCAAATTAGATGTCGTTAAATACTACGATTTGATACATTTGCACTTTATCATATCTTACATATTCTGAAAACTTAAATGTACCTGAATAAATAATATTTTAAATGGTTAATAATGGTTTTTAATAGTGTATTTTTTGAGAGTCTTTATATGTTATTTATAGTCATTTATTTGTTTCTTTTTTATATTGTTCATATATCTTGTACATGGCGGGCAGAGATCAAGGAAATTTGGGAACATAGTGATAATAAATTCTCTTCCCTTTAAAGCATTTTTTATCCCCACTTTCCGCCGAATTCTCGAGGCATTGTTCGTGGCAATCTCGGGCCGAGTGGCGGCGCGCCGCGCTCTACCTCGTCACTGCCGCGAGAAAATTAAATAATATTTTCATTTCCTCGCTCTGGTAACGAGGAAATGAAAATGTTGTACAGTACTTCATCCCCTCGAGCGGGTGCCCCGCGCTACGACGGCCTCATTTGTTTTGTGTTGTGGTGAGTAGGGTTGTATTTCTCTTTTAGCTTCACGCTTTTCCCGAATATAACAGGAAAGGCAGAGAGAACATAGTGTTAAAACACTCGGTACTCTGCTTTTTGGTCGATTTCGGGATAGTGAGTGTTGAGCGGTGGAATTCAGCCCCCGAGTGGGTATCGAACGCACAAACATTGGACTTTGCAATTAAAGTAAGGCAACATAATAAAAAAAATCTACAAAGTCTGATGTTCCATTATTTTAACTAATTGTAGAAATATAACTAGTATAAAAAAAATTACATGTAATTTAAGAGGAGCATGCTGCTCGAATTCCAGATTGATTTTGTGTTTATTTTCTCTTTTCTATTCCAGTGATGTTGGTAAAAACGAAAAAAGGCAAAATCAATATAAAGGTTGATGAAAACACATTTTATCTGAAACCGGGAAATTATAAATCTAATAAGAAGAGGTGGTGTTGTACTCAAAACAAATATTGCAAGGCATTCCTGCACGTGGTAGATAACAAAATTATCGCTATTTACAATAAGCATAACCATGAGAAGAAATAAATACCTAATTTTGAGCTTTATCACCATCATCATCATCATCATCATCATCACAATGTTCCTGATGCATTACTGGACGCTTCCTTCCCTCCTTCGCTTCCAACACCTACTAGTACTTTGTGTATGTTACTTACTTCATGTGGTGGGAGGATGTTCTACTAATCTTTATCGACATGGTTGGTGGTGGTGAACGGAGTACCTCGACTCTTACGTTTTCTTTGACTGCCCCGCTATCATGAAGGATTCGTGATGACATAATAATTTATTGACTATCATAAAATATTCTAATAAACGATTGCTTTATCAGCAATTCTAACCGTACCCACCTAACCGAATCAAATAGAAGGTATAAACATATTTACCTGCAAAGCTACACATTCTCTGGAAGATGACGTAGAAGATATGAGTGCCTCTACTATTGGCAGCGTCAACGCTGTCAAGCTAAGGTCTATACGTATCTATCTATACGTACTATATTTTCTCCATCGTCATATCAGTCTTGAAGACATTGCGTTTTTGAGTGCGGTTCACAACGCCGCGTTTCATCTATCCAAATAGAAACACACTTTTGTTATAGTATCAGTAAGTTGGTTCTTCTGAACCAACACATAAAGTTACGTTACGTTGGTATAATAAGTATTCAAAAAATATAAAATAATATATGTCAAAAGATATAATGTTTCATTCCTTTAATTAATCAAGTATAACTTCTACAAAAATAATAGCTTAGATATTTGTCATTCAAAAGGTTACATGATTCGTTTTTTTTTTTCAAAGAAATTCGTAAAGGGACATTTTTAACATAGTAATATAATATTTTACAGCAACATTCGTCGTTTCACAACGAGGGAAGACCCTTATTAGCTTAGAAGGATATACTTTTTACCACAAAAAGAGATTTTCTGGTCCTGACATTAAAAAGAGATGGGTTTGCTCTACACACTTCTGTAGAGGCTGTAGAGCGGTCATTTATACCGTTGAAGATACCATTATTAGTATAAAGAACGAACATAATCACCGACCCAGTTCCAATCATCAAAAAATTCTTCATTTTTAAGGAAATAATGGAATTTAAAAAAAATCAGCTTCACGCTGTATCTCACAGGAGGAACAGAGTGTCTTAATACTATATTAAGACACCATGTTCCTCACTTTCCGCTGAATTCTGGAAATATTCGATTCGTTTGATTTTAGTTAATTTATGAATTAATAAATATATGTTTTTTTTATATATATATATATAAAACAATGTTGAACAGTGTTGGACATGAATGGATGCACATTTTTATTATCACTCAATAATAATGTATTAGGTGCGCCTAAATTATTATTATTATATAAAGTGCTTTTCAAAATTACTGTTCTTTTCATTTTAATTTCGACATTATTAGAAACCCCAAAACGTATTTTAGTTTAAGTGTAATTACTTGTATATATAATAGATATATATAGTTATAGTTGTTAGAATAAGAAAAACTGACACATTAATAGAGCCTTATCTAATATAAACATATTGTTACAGTTTATTTCCTCACATCGGGGCGTGGTAACGTGATGGCAATGGTTGATGGCTATAGATTTACTCAGACGAGGGACAAGAGAAGACCATACGAAGCGAAGACCAGGTGGGTCTGTTCCACCAGAAGATTGTCTCGCTGCACCGCGAAGCTGTACACCATAGACGATAAAGTGGTGTTGATCAATAACAACCACAACCACTTTCCGAATAGCTCCGTTAATTTCATGTCTTTCCCAAAGACACAGTAGTTATATATTTGTAGTGTGTAGTTTTTATTTTGTATTGTCATTTTGTATTGTAATCACGACTTGCATGAATCTAAATTTAAGGGTTAAAGGATGATAATATAGTATATAATACATTGCACTCTGAGAATAAAAGTGGTTTTAACACACGAAGTTGATCTTAGTGGGAAATCGCGTAGAATCTCAGATTAAGATTTTTTAAGGTAATTTCTTAGCTAAATTAGACGTAATTGAAATCATCATTTTTAATCTATGTATGGTACATGCTAGATGGTAAAATTTATCGGTGTATTTTTCTTTGCTTCATTCAATAAAATATTTGTAAGCTTAATCATTATTAGATATTCTAGTATTTAATAAGGCTAGTTGTAAACGTTTTTGCGCTACGACATCATGTAACATTATTTAATTATATAATAAATTAAATTTTTCTTTTGAAATATTATTGTTTCATTCCTTTTTACGACTTACGTCTAGTTTCATAGACAACTTAAAGTTTCATATCAAATTTACCTTTACAATAATTGTTTTTATATATAGGTACAAGATAGCTGAATAAAAATACACTATAAAGTCTGAGACTTTATGAGTACTTTCGATCAATTTGCAGAACGTCACTCGACGCCGTGCAATACATTTTGAGAAAACAAAAATAATTATATTTTGTATCATAATAACCTTTATTATTCTTATGATTTTCAGCAAAATTCGTCAAATCTATAAGAGGCAACACCATGATAAGCCTAATGGGTTATACCTATTCTCGGGCTACAAACTACAATAAAGACGCTATCAGAGGACGGTGGATATGCTCCACGCATTACATACATGGGTGTAGAGCGGCGCTGCACACCATCAACAATGAGATTGTTAAAGTTAAGGCTGAGCACAATCACGAGAAACGGAAGAAAAAAACATGAAAATAAACGAAATCACAATTAATCTGTAATATAAGTAATATAAATTGTGTTTTTTAATGTACCTATTAAAGAGATACAGAGAATGGCATGTTACTAGCGAGGATGTCACGGTGAGATAAAGAAGAACGTGCTCAGCTGGTTTGGGCACGTCGAACGAATGAGTGATGAAAGAATGGTAAAAATGATTTATGATGGAAAAATGAGTGGTAAGAGAGGTAAGGGGAGACCTCGGTTGACCTTAGAAAACACAGTATCTAGATACTGGATGAAGGTCACGTAAAAAGCATGAGTACCCACGGAGGGCATGCATGAAGAGGTTTATGATAGTGGACGAGGCGAAAGAGGTACGTAGATGACCGTAGCGTTTGGCGCTCCGTTCTCTCTGACTACCGCGCTAGGGATGCTAAGTTATGTCTCTATTAAAGAAATGCAGCATGCTATAGAAATATAATATTTACTTTTGCTTTATATTGTAGTTTTATTATTTAATAAGGAACTATAATTATTAATATTTTAAAGATATTGTATTAGTAGTATATTTAGTGGAATTAATATAAAGTTCTTTACAAAACTATGAAATAATTTTATTTCGTTCCCCATATTTCAGATCACTAATGTTATACTAAAAATATTTAAAAAACTAAGAAATATATAGTCTCCACCAAACGCCACAAATGATATGTGCGAGAAGAGTAACCATTCGTCACCATTCGTCCGTCAATCGAGCATCTTGATGATGTACCATAGATATTAATGAATTTTCATTTAAACTGCAATTACATGGGGAAAAAATTCAGTTTCTAAGGTTTTCAAATCGATCTATTATAATTATAACATATATAAATAAAAATATACCTAGAAAAATGAAGTTTATATATTTTTAATTCCATAATTATACTAAAAATAACTATTGAAGTATAGAGTTTTAAATTTTAAAATTCTCTTTCAGATATACCCCCATACACGATCAAGAAGTCATGGCAAAGGAATCCCATAATACTAATGGGACCTCCCGATCGGTGAAGCTCTTAAGACCAGTCCAGGTCAACAGCACTAAAGTCTCTTGGCTTCCAATGGTATTTGGCCCGTAGTTCTTTAAAAATACGCTGGAGATACTCCACTCACCACTTTTCATGAAGATGCTTATATGTCAAACGACAATTTATTGCAAAGGGATTAGATTTAAATAAAATAATATAACTTAGATTATTAATTTATTTAGTTTAGATCAAATAGTTTATTACTTCCATTTCTGACTCTGATTCTAATTTATTTAGTATACATGATATTGTTTGTAAATCTATATTTAGAAAATGTTATTTGACCATTTGTTTCTTGTTCAGGTAAATTTATATATTATAATAAACTCATAAAATGCTACTTATATTAAATTGAAATCGGTAATGGCACCCATGATATGTTAATTTAAATTGTTTTTTTAATTGTTTGTATGAAAGGTTCTAATTGGTTTTGTTGTCACACAGGTACTGCTTCATCAAGGTGAGTCTTTTTATAATATTTAGATATTTGATATGTTTAAATAGATTCAGATTTTTCAATTTTGTACAAGTATAAACGACTTACAATAGCTTTTCTAAAATATATCTTGAAATTGAATGCCTTTGAAAGATGATTTGCACTACTCAATATAAGTAAATACTTAGCAAAATTTGTTGTTTTTTCTGTAATATAGAGAAAAGAAGATGCCATTGCTCCATACACAAAATTAGAGGATGCCGTGCCTTTATAACTACTGTCGATAAGAAAATTATCAAAATTATTGCTAATCACAACCACGATCCCGTATATAAATAATATATATAAAAAAATCTGCTTCACGCTGTATCCCGCACACAGCAGTGTAGGCAGAGGGAACCTCGTATTATATATAAACGTAAATAAAATTTCACTTCCTCGAGTGAATTTATTTACGTTTATATTTCTATTTTTTGGCTCTGGTGTCAAGGCAACGCGCGACATTGAATTCTGCCGGAACTCCGGAATACGGCAGAAAGTGGGGAACAGAGTATCTCAACTCTACGTTCCCTTTGCCTATCCTGCTGTGTTCGGGATACAGCGTGAACCTAATTTGAGTTGATTTTAATTATTTTGTTTACAACTAGACACTAAAACTGAATTACATAAGTGCAACTATTCACAGATAACTTACCAGACCCAATAAAATAATTATATGTAAATTTCTTTTTTAAAGTTAATTTATATTTTAAATAGTTTTCTTTCTTAGAAACTGAATCAAACCTTGTTTTTTCCTCAAAATACCCGGTGACGTAAACTATACTTTTCAACAACTTTGCACCTCTACGTTGCGCTTTGCCCTGTTACCAGGACGAAGAAATTATTAAATTAACATAAAAATACTTTTCAGTCCCCCCGTACACGATAGAGACGTCAAGGCGTGGAAACCCCATAATATTAATGGAAGGTTATCGTTTCTCAAGAAGAACCCCCGTAACTTCAAAGATACGCTGGAGGTGCTCCACCCATCATAGCTTAGGGTGTAAAGCTTATCTTTTGACTTTTGAAAACGACGTAGTAAAGGTACATAATGAACATTACCATAATGTTACATAGTTTTCTTTATTACGACAAATTGTAAAAAAACTAAGTAATTTTTAATTACATTTTAAATCAGCTCTATGTATCCTACCAAAACCTAGTAGGTACTTTAATTAAAAATATTTATTATAAAAATATAACTATTTATTCTTTTATAAGGTTTTCGAGTTTGCGTTTATATATCAAATATAAATGCAAAATGTTAAAAGTTACCTTACTGTCTGTCTCTATTTGTTACATATTATATATTTTTTAGTTGACTGTATTGTCGGTTTTCTTTCATAAATCTTGTAATATATTATAGGTATTATAGGTATTACCTATAAGAGTTCAAAGTCAATTTATTCTACCTTATATCAGAAACTGCTTAAGATACTTTGTATTTTTGTATGTTTACTTATTATAAAAAATAATAAATAGTTTAAATAATTTGGGAATTTTCGGTTTAAGTATCCATACCACCATTAAAAAATTGAACCCGATCTACTGTGTTGTGGGTTCGACCTCCAATCGTGGAAATGAAATATTTATTTACATTAATATTGTAATTTTTTCGCTCTGGTGGCAAAGCGCGACTCTGAGTTTCGTCACTCAACACGCAATGCCTCCAGAACTCCCCGGAACATAGGGAACGGAGTGTCTTCTCAACATTAGGTTCTTTTTGCCTACCCTGCACAACGTGAAGCTGAAATTATAAACGCGGCTTTACATATTCCATTCAATCTACAACCACTGCAGTAGGTGGACCTGTTAACAAGAGATGGAATTGTTCATTCATTGTGACACACAATAGGAAGCGGGCACTTATTACAGTCAATGAGTTAAATATTCTTTTTCTTTATTATTAATTGCATTAAATTGTCTACACCGCAACTTGGTTCTCATCCACTTCTATGGGTTGGCTGGAAGAGATCCCTTTTAGAGATAAGCCCGCCATTGTATAAACTATCTTTACAATTTTTTGTTTTATTTCTTTGCGTTTTTTTTTATAATATGCAATAAAGAATATTTATACAAAAACATAGTTTTCAAGAAACTCACCCAATTCATGTATTTATTTACGTGTTTGTTAAACTTAGTTACTTTTCGAATTATAATTTTATTTAATGTATTTTTTTATAATTTATCAATCATAAGTACTTAAAAAATACATTTTCGATTTACCTTGATTGTAATTTGACGGTTAATGTAAGTTATGAAACTTTAGCAAATACTATATTTGTTTGATTTTATTTAAAATATTTTATGTGCTCTAAATATATACATCCATAATAAACTAAAACTGTTAACTAATGTACACGTTGTGATGATATTAAAATTTTCTACTTCACAGACAAACCTATGTTCATACTATCACAGAGAGGGAATCCACTGATCCTCTTATCTGGATATAGGTATTCAATGAAAATTTGCAAAAGAATTGATGGGTCCGTACAAAAAAGATGGCAATGTTCTACACATACTAACCGGGGGTGTCGGGCTACAGTCACCACTTTGGATAACGTTGTCGTCGTCCTAAGAGACATTCACAATCATGAACCAGTTTCTTATTAAAAAATGTTTTTGACACCTCTTAGTCCTAAAAAATATTTTTATCTATTATTATGTATTGTAAAAGAGAATGATTTAATAAACGAAAATGTAGAGTATAGAAAATTCTAGAAATATAAAAAAATCTTTTCTTTCTTATTAGATTACTAATGAAGTAATCTTTTATCAATATCTATAATTAAGGTATTACTTTATTTTACGGTAATTTTAAGCGATATATTTTTATTTTATCGTGTATCTCTGTATTATCTGTTTACTCTCTTCTGTAAAGTTTACATTATTTGTCATAAATGTTTGAAATTAATTATAGCTTTGAAGGTAGTTTTTGCATTGTATTGATGAAATTATTTTACTTTACTAAAATTACGATATGTCAAAATGCGGCATTGTTTCTGCCGCTCAACACGTAATACCTCCAGAATTTGGAGGTATTAAACGGGGATGGTGAAATCCTTAATAGGAAAGGAGTGTCTTACCACTAGGTTCCCAGGTTCCCTCCACGTATCCTGCCATGTGCTCCTGGACATACAGCGTAAAGCTAAAAAAGTCGTTATAACGAATGCGATTTTACATAACGCAACATAAAGATAATAAATAATGTTTATTGCAAATATATACACACGAATCTAGTAACTTTGAAGTTCAAATGCAACGAACACTACAGTATTAAAAGATAAATTTGACACTGTTTTTTTTAATATCTTCATATTTGTCATCAAATTGTCTCTATTTCAGAATCCACGCCATCATTCATAAGATCTAGTCAAGGTAAAAGATTAATTTTACTCGAAGGCTACAAGTATTATATGAAAAAGAAGAGAGTCATCGCGGGCGTAACCAAGCTAAGATGGCAATGCTCCACAAACAGCGCCAGAGGTTGTAAAGCGTGCGTGCACACTGTAAATGATATTATAGTAAAATTAAATACCTGCCACAACCACGAACCTCAAGCTAAGAGGCTGGGACGCCTGGGGGCCCTGGGTTCTAAGTCCGGTTGTTAAAACTAAACAAACTAAATGTATATAGGTTGTCTATATTTTTATGTACATAATTATATTATTTTAAAAGTAAGGCAATCTATTTGTTTTTAATGACTGTGGATCCCAATTATTGATATAAAAAATCCTTTTGATTCATTTGATAGTATTTGTTTATTATAATATGTATATATATAATTCTGCAACGTTTTCTTATTTAAGTAATATACTGTAGTTAAAGTTAATGCTTTCTATTGCTTTGTTATTACTAGAAACTAAGCGTTATTAATATGAAGAGACATTTTTTTTATAAAAATGATTTACAATTTTTTATTTACGTTTCTTCATTTTATTTTCTTTACTTGGTATTTTTTTCCTACGGTAAACATAATTTAGTTAAGTTATAATTTTAAGGCTTTTTGATATTTGAGTTCAGTTATTAATTATCATTTAAATGTTTCAGATGACGAAGTAAAACCATTTACGTATATTAAGTCTAAACGCGGTAACTCTTTGCTGCTCTACGAAGGGTACACATTCTCGCAGAAAACCAACAAATCTAAGATTCAGTGTAAGAAGTTATGGCGCTGTTCCACACACACCAACCGCGGCTGCCATGCTAGAATTGTAACTCTTGAAGAAATTATCATATCTGTGAAAGGTATACATAACCACGCCCCTGTCTTTACTCCTCCACGCGAGGAGGAACTCAAATTTGAGAACCCGGCAGACTTTTTATGTGTTAATATGGGATAAAAAGATAAGATAAGATAGAATAAACATGCCAATTTTAATATTATACTGAGATTACTTTTAAGTGCTTATTTAAGGTTTAGTTTAAGGTTAATTACTTATTATTATAACATGCCACGTTAGTTTTAATACTGAGATTACCGCGTATCGTTTAAGTGTGCTTAAGTAGACTTAACTTTAAGAAAATACAAAAAAAAGTAGCGTCAAGGTTTATTAGTAGGTTAAGTATAGTGATAAGGCTTTTATAAAAAAAAAAGAAAAAAAAAACAAATAAAAATTAAGTTTGTTTAAGTGTTAGTACATAAGTTGTAATGTGAGGCACTATAGTAATAAAGTATTAGGTAAGCATTGCTGTGTTATTTAAAAATCTACTGAAGAATACCACGTGACTAACAAAAAAAAGTTAGTTAAAGATTTCTTTTTATTTATTTAAATAAATCAAATATTACTGTTGTTGTTATTTCTAAACCTTTTAACTTAATTTTATCATAATTTTCAATGGCTGCACAGTCTCCCATGGCCTCCTCTAACAATTATCATATAATCTATTTATTCATAACACAATGTGCAAAATCAAGGATATCCTTTATCTGGAACTGTTCAAATTGTAGTTCATTTACATTTGTATTACTATTAAATTAATTAGAAGAATTAATACAAAAAATTTGATCTTAATAAAGATAATCCTCAAACTTGTGTATAAGGTTTTCAGATATATTATATTACGGTGTGTCTATAAATCATGTATCAAGAAGATTGAAACGAGTAACGCAAAGAGGAATAACAAAGCGCCGTCTTTGAGAGTTCTGACACGTGATGAAGTCACCAATAAAAAATAATTATCCTAATATACTCCATTAAATATACATTTGTATGAATACTCCACTCTTTCATTGCTAACACAAGGTAAACTTATAATGTTCTTTATTTATTATTTTATAAATACTTTATATTTAACTATAAATTTATTATAATTTAATAATAAAGAACGTAATAAATTAAAAAAAAATCGGTGTGTAGACATTGGTCATCACCATGAGGTGACACGTACGCTCGTGTTTTATTCTCTATTGTTAATATAATATAATAAATAATTTTAATAAAGTACAAATGTATTTATGTTTTATTCACACATGTACCCGTCTAAACATTTATTAAATATAAATAGTAGTTACAATCAATTATTACATTTATTACAACAATAATAATTGTTTCAGATCCGATGCCAATAAGACGTTTCACATACATCAAGTCGAAACGTGGCAATCCGCTGATATTATTTGAAGGGTACACATTCTCGATGATAAACACCAAATCAAAAATAATGGCCAAAAAGCTGTGGAGATGCTCCACCCACACTAACCGCGGCTGCTGCGCCGGGATCATGACCCTCGAGGACGCTATCATATCTGTGAAGAGTTCCCACAACCACGCCCCCGTGTTCACCCCGTCTGTCGGGGAAGTGTTGCCTATCACGGTTGTTGCGAGTAAAGTGTGTAAGCGTCCTCCGCTTTAAACAAATGGTGGATTTTCTTTTTTATTTTTCTTAATTTTTGTTTTATTCTATGTCAGCTATCGAACATGTTTAGCTATAAATTTATTAATATAATTTGACAGGCATACATTGTCACTGATTGATGTACATTGGTACACTATGGTATTTACATTTTACACCGGCTGTTCGTGAAGTATTTATTGTCTATAGCAGTTGCTGCGGGTAAGTGTGTAGTTTCTTCAAGGGTACAAATAATCATTTTGTAAACAATCTGTGACTTTACATGACAACCATCCTACAATTTTTAACTTTTTTACAATCTATGAATCATTGATTTAAATAGTTATATGTAAGAGGCCGTCGCGGCGCAGTGCCACAAGAGTGTCGCGCGTAAACGCGACGGTTGTGGGTTCGATTCCCACTCGAGGAAGTGGAATATTTATTTATGTTTATATTTCCATTTTCTTCGCTCTGGTGTCGAGGCAAAGCGCGGCGTTGAGATCTGCCACTCAACACGCAATGCCTCCAGAATTCGGTAGAAAATGGGGAACGGAGTTTCTTAACACGAGGTTCCCTCTGCCTACCCTGCTGTGTGCGGGATACAGCGTGAACCTAAAAAAATTAAAAATATTTAGGTAAGCCCATGCATGTTTTCAAACATATATAAGCGTGTATTTATAAACTTAGCTTTAGTAATTGTAGCCCGATTTGAGACACTACTTTATCGATTTATATAAAGAGACAATCGATTCTAGTAATATTAGTAATAGGGTAGACAGATAAATATTAGTAAGTGGGGATTCACACTGTAGTGCTAGTATTTATAGTTTGTTTTCGGTTCGTACTGAGACCGTTGAACAACGAGAGCTATCTGCTGCTATACTTCCGGTCAAATTCTGGTCCAATCATGAACACGAAAATATTCTTATTCATATAAAAATATTTCTGGACCGATGTCATACAGCACTGCCACCAAAACGTGGCCGCCCTGAAGCTGTGGATGAGAGATTTCATTTTAGATTTTTCTGAACTTTTTATTATTCTCTTAGAGTAGAGTCCAGAAAACTTAAATTCGGGGCGACCGCGACTTGTTGGCCGTAATGAACCATGACCGGCACTAAACTGTAAATCCTCAAAAAAAAAAATTAAAATTTGCTACGTACGTTATAATTATAGTAATCTATAGTGGTTTGGTAGAATAGTACTTAAAATGTAGAAGTTGTCATTTAATTAAAAGGACATAAGGTTACATATTTTAACGTTTAAGTACATATTAAAGTAAACGTTTTAACCGGATTAATGGCGTATATTTCATTTTATACTGGTTTCTGGAAACTTGACTTTTCAAACACTGCAGTTATCCGTGGAGGTTAGGTAAACTTACGTATATATTTTATTAGTATAGCTTGTTCTCGGTTCTCTACTATTCTTTTAAATCAGTTCATTTTATATATATATATATATATATATATATATACAATTTGATTTTGATCCGTCTGGCCAATAGGCTTGTAACATCTTCATACTTGGGATCGTGCTGTCGCACATACGTGACGTCACTAACTAATATGTATAGTAATTTGTCTTCTCTCTCTCTCTCTTTATTTTTCTTTTTATTAAATTGCATACAATTAGCGTTTGTGCGTACGTAAGTTTCGTATGTAATGTACGTGTCGTGAAATACATTAAGAAAATTAGTATATAGGAATAAAGATAAGAATTTTTAAGCATAATAAGATTAATGATAATTATTATATAATATTTTTATGTACCTGTCTAATTTACCTTCGTCAATTGGAAAAATTAAAAATTGCCGTTCTTCATGGTCTGGAATAATTTTGTGATTTTAATTTTAATTAACAGTAACTGATTATTTTTATTAGTATTTTTTTTTACTCTAAGTTATTCTAAGTTAATTGTAATTAGTGAAGTAGTTACGCTTCTGTACGTGTGTGTGTTTTTAATAAAGTGAAAAATGTAGCGTTAGATTGTTAGCGGCTTGTAGTTTTCTTCGTGCATGTATATCTATCTATATATCTAACATATTACATAATAACATAAAATATTGGTAATAAATAAAACAAAGGTTAACTCAATATCATAATAATTAAAAAGTCGTACTCGATATAGATTTCCTGTTTAATTTGTTTCAATTATATGACGGCTTGTCAGGTACTTCTAAAATTTTTCGTGCATTTTATAAATAAACAATTATTGACACTAAGTGAATATTGTGACTTGTTGCCTTTTTTAGGAACATCATGAAATAAAAGAATATGTCTGTATTTTATTTTTTCTACACTGAATGTAATTTATTTAAAAAAAATATGAAATTAATTATCTGTTTTATGTTCCTTATAAATTAATTATTATAACACTTTATAACAACATAATATCTAGCTTATTGTAGTTTTATGAATAAATATAGTGTGAAATTATTATATTTTTTTCATTTCATATAAGTATTGAATGAAATTACACATGTAAAAAAGTTTTACTGTAATGATTTTTTTATTGGAACCTATTCAAATATTACTTAATTAATTCAATATTAATATTTTTTCTCAATAATAATCGAACCCACATCCGTTCCCATTCATCAGTCCGTTCACAGTCAAATATGGTCGTGTCATTGCGACACAACAGACACTAACAAATATAACAAATATTTATATATTCATAAATTTCACATATTACAGCAACGTTTTCCATTTCAGGTGGCGATCCATCGCGTCCCTTCACGTACATCAAATCGAAGCGCGGTAACGCTTTGCTGCTGTACGAGGGGTACACATTCTCGCAGAAGGTCAACAAAACCAAGAATCAATGTAAGAAGATGTGGCGTTGCTCCACGCACACCAACCGCGGGTGTATCGCCGGCCTTGTCACCTTCGAGAATGCTATCATCTATATTAAGAATAGCCACAACCACGCCCCCGTCTTCATGCCAGCTCCAGCCCAAGAAACTCAGGAAGAAGAACAAGCAACTGCTACTAATCCAGCTGATTATATTTATGTCGGCGTTCAGCAATGATAATAATGATTTCTTTCAGATTCTTTAAAATATTATGCTAAGGTTTTTGGTAATTATTGATAACTTAGTTTATAAGTATAGACTAAGATAAGTATCTATTATGACATGCCTAGTTTTTAATATTATACTGAGATTAGTTTTAAGTACTTTTTAAGATAACATGCCAACTTAGATATTATACTGAGATTACCGCGTTTAAGTTAGTATGCTTATGTAGATATAAGTAATATAAGGGTAAAATATGAAAAATCCGAAAAAAAATTAAACTAAGTTAAGAATAAGTTATTATAAGGTCATGGGTAATGATAAAATTTAAAAAAAACTACAAAAAAATGTTTATGCTTAAATGTATCTTAGTATATAAGTTAGGCTAAAATAAAAAAAACAACCACGAAAGTTTTTTATTTAACTTAATTATATTTTAAATATACACGTAAAAAAAGAAAAACCTAAATCCCTATGTGTTCTTCTAATTTATGTCACAATTCAATATCTATTCATAACTAGATAGTTATTGTTGTTGTCAATTTTTCTGTTACCGGCATTAAATTTACAATTTTTTTGTGTTTTATTTCATATCCCCAATGCTATAATCAATACACCTGGTAAACAAAAAATAACCTGTAAAATAATTGTAAACTATTTCTATTAAAGTTTACTACCGTCTTGTCTTTCATTTACAATACCTTAAAGACCTGCATATTATTATTATTATTAAGTTATAGGTACTGTAAGGTAATTGTTATAATCTATGTTTTTCTCACAGAAGGCGGCACACCGTTTACATTCATCAAATCGAAACGAGGGAACCCATTACTACTCTATGAGGGATACACATTCTCGCAGAAAGTCAACAAGTCCAAAATTCAAGCTAAAAAACTATGGAGATGTTCGACACATACGAATCGTGGTTGTAACGCTGGTCTTGTGACACTTGGCAATTCGATTATATCAGTTAAAGGAACCCATAACCACGTGTCTGTCATATCTGCGCCTGCTCCAGAAGAAACCTTGCCGAAACCTGCGGCTTTGCCTATTGACTATGTTTATATAAAAATTGAAAAGACTTGAGTTTTTTGTTGTCTTTGACCGTGGGTGGCGGTTGATCCGTGCCCATCCCAGAACTTTTAGTAACAAAAAATTTGCTCTGGAAAATTCCAAATAACATTTACACGAACATACACATCTGTTCTAGGCTAAAGTCCTGGCCCCCTCTTCAGTAAAAATTGGATTCAGTCTCCTAATTCAGGTTACTTTTTAACTTTAAGTTTATGGGGTAAACTTGTGGTGGGGTTTTATGGGTAACTTTTTTGGTTATTATTCTTCTATAGTTATTTGTGTGTTACTAAAGTGTAATAATTTTTGTAAATGCACAAATTTTTGAGCAATTTTTTTTATTATTTATTTGATTTTAACATTATAATTGTAATATTTTTTATTTATTCAAATGCAAACATTCAAATATATAAAGTATCGCTTTTTAGGGCATTATTATATTAATGAATAACATTTTATAAGCTTAGTATAATATGATAATTATAGTTTTAGTACTGAAGTACTTATTGATTGAGTGATTTACTTTAAGACTACCCCAGACCCATTAAATTATATTTTCATCAGAATAAAATATATACATTTGTTTTGAATAATGACATTTAAAATACTTCCATTCCTAATATAAACGCCCAAAAAATCCGTTAAAAAAATTAAAAAATGCTTTAAATTAGTTAGGTTAGAGGTACGTTATAGAAGTACTTAAATATTGTCATAATAATCTAGTATATAATTAAAATAAGAGAGAGACTTTAAAAAAATAAAAAGAAATGAAATAATAAAAAAAAAAAAAGAAGTAGCCAGTAAGTAAACTACAATCGGTATATATTGTATTATATAATATAATAAATTTATATTATATGATTTAATGACAGGGTAGGGAAATGCGATTTTAAGATGCTCTGTTCCCTATGTTTCTCCCAATTTGTAAGGCCTTTGGAGTGGCGGGAGTCAACACCGTACTTTATCTTTTAAGCAGTGTGAGGAAAAGTGAACAATAGATTCCTATAAATGGAAATCGAACTCACAACAGTCAGATGATGAATTTTATTACTAATTATTTAAAGTAGAAATTTGAAATTGTATAATTACAAAAAATTTTGATTGTATTTTAATGTGTCAGTGTTATAATAATAAGTCTATATATTGTAGTATCGTGAATAAATGTAATGAATGTAAAATTTGTGTTGTTATTTACCTAAGTAGATAAAAACTTATAATTTTTTACGTATTTAATATAAAAATGAAATACTATAACGATTAAAAATAAAGATGATATTATTAAAATTGATTCAAAATTATTGAATTATGAAGAAGGTTATATTAAATACAAATTAAAAAACAGCTTCCATTCATACAATCGACAATGTGCTATTTAAAGCTAACTTAAACCACAATCATTGATAAGAGAAGTGAAGTTTGAGAATCTGTGAAATACTATAAATTAAATTAATAGTGCAGGTTTATTAATAATATTGTTTTGTAAAGTTGCATATAGTAGATGATATGCATAATAATTAAAAAAAAAAATTGAATTTGTCTGATTGCTTAAAGAAAATACTGTATTTTTATAAGATAATTCTCTAATATCAGCCATTGCAAATATAAAGGGTAAAAACACTGCGGCATTCAGTTTCGCTACTCAACGCGCAGTGTCTTTAATTCAAAAAGCGGTGAATGCAATAGTGTTAAAATACAATATACGGTAATTAGATTACATACACATACCTACTAAGTGATTATTTTATTATTATCAGAATACATAATAATATAACAATTCCATTTCAGATTTCATTTTCACACATGATAGAAAGAATCCTCGCATAATGTCCGGTGGCTTTGCTTTTTGTGTACACCAAGAAAAAATTATAGCTGACAGCGTAAAAATAAGGTGGCGGTGCTCCAGATACAAGAACTGTAAGGCTTCTATTCATACATTTGACAATATGGTGGTCAAAAGTAACTTGAATCACAATCATTGATAAGAAATAAAAAAGTAATAATCTGAAAAGTACGTTAAGTAAAATTGAATTGGGATAATGAAATTAATAAGTGCAGGTATATAAAAATGTTTCTTTGTCAATTTGTGTATAATATAATAATAATGGTGAAGGGCTATATTAGAAATATTTTTTTTAACAAAACACTGTCTTCGAACAGTAATTTTTGCAAATTATATAATAAGACTTATATGTTTTCAAAGATGGCATTGTTTGATCTGGGACTACGCCGAAAGCACCAGCTTTCAAATAGAAATAAAATCGTTAAAAACGACCGCTCAGTGGAAAATTCTGAAGTAACAAACTTAAAAAAATACAGTCGAATTGAGAACGTCCTCGTTATACAGAATTCTGAGATCCTTTAATCTATATTACCGCAGCATATTATGTTTATTAATGTAGCTCAAACACGTACTCAGATTTCCATTACTTTTCTCCTTTTTAATCTACTTTTTAAATAATTTTATGAAAAAAATCGATATATCGAATATTTTACCTGTCTGTCTGTCAGGTGCAATAGTATTGAATAAATTTTAAATTTATTGAAATTTTGAGGTCGCTTTCTATTTATGACCGGGATATATGCATACGATATTTATAAATATATATCTAATAAATAAAAAAAATGAGCAGAAATATTTGTATTATTTGTTTCTTTGCGTTTCAAATCAAATAATGTTACTACGAGTAGTTCTATTTCTCAAGACTCTGCGTTTCCTACTTTTAGCCGAGTTCTGGAGGCATTGCGTGTTGAATGGCGGAACTTATCGCCGCGCTTTGCCTCGACACCAGGACGAAGAAAAGAAAGTATAAATTTAAATAAATATTCCGTTCCCGCGAGTGGGCAACGAACCCACAATCAGTCGCGTTTATATGTCATCGTGTGTTAGATTGTTGCTTTCAACACAGTAATTTAGTAGTTACTTCTATTTTGAACTAAGGCCATTGAACTACTGACCTTTCATAGATTCATAGATCAATACTGGTTTTCAAACCAAGCTATTTTTATGTTTTTTACAATATTTTTACATAGTTATAAATTAATTTACTTTCACCTGTCTGCTGTCTGTCAGTAATCTAATCTTGCCAGCTACGTCTTATAAGTATTTTTTCTTTAATGTTGTTTTAAAAAAAAAACGTTAAAATGTGCATTTTTTAGCTTAACGCTGTATTGAGAAATTTGCATTTTGATTGGCGGAACTCAATGCTGGGTTTTTTCTTTCCAGAGCGAGGAAATCAAAATGGAAATCGGACAGACTCACTCTTGTGCACATGTGCCACGACTGGCCTTAATTTGTATTTATGTCACAATAAGTAATGCTTAGAATATATTACCTATATACGCGTCATTTACGTATTATGATTATGGAATGTTAAATACATTTAACTAAAATATATTCTAAAGTCAAATTAACACTTGTAATAATTATTTATATATAATTATATTATTAATAATTAAAAGTTATAACAAGGACTACAGACAGAAAGAATCTTCGTTCTCTTATTTGTTGATTGATTAAAATATCTTTAAATTAATATTATATTTGTTTTTTTTGCAGATTGTGAATATGTTACAAGTAGAAAAGGCACGTATTTAATACGAATGGGACGATTTTCTTTTCAGCAACATTTTTCACGTCCTTTGGGAGACTCGATGAAAACTAGATGGCGCTGCTCCTACCACAACACATTGAACTGTAAAGCTAATTTATATACACACGACGGTACTATAGTGTCATCTAAATTGAATCATAACCATAATTAGTCCTTTTAAAAGATTATCACACTCAGAAATGTTGCTTAGCGATTAATTGACATTAAATAATTATTCTGAAAAAAAAACTGTATTAGAAAGTTTTGGATAAGAAGAGACAAAAAATTATTATATTACCATCGACCTCTTAGTTCTTTCCAAAATATTCATATTAGTATATCTTTTATTTAAAGTGAAACTTTAAAGCTGAACTAATCTGGTCTAAAAGTTTAATTAAAGACAAGTTAAAATTGCATAGATCAAAGTCTATATAGTTCCAATACTACTTAATCTAAACCACTAGAACCACTGTTTTCAATTAAGATATGTAAACTTGAATTGCATGTACGAGAAAGTCATTATTTATAATTAACTGTTAACTGTGTTATTAGTTTATTTTAAAATATATAAAAAAATTATAATACAAAACATGTGAGTACTTATTTTATAAACGTTCATTTCCATTATAAATCTTCGCTCTATTTTGTCGACAAAAGTTTCAAATACCAAATAACTAACAACATACTGACGGATTGATTGACGTGAGTGCTGCATAAATTATTATGTTATTTCGATTTTTTCCATTTGCATTGAATATAGCAGAATAAGCGTTTGAGCTTAAGACACTCCCCACATTCTTCGTCTCATTGCGAAATTGAGTCGCGGGTATTGATGGTAAACTTCAAACTTGTTTAACCTTTAGTAGTATTTTTGTAGTAGTTTAATGAAATCCCACGTCTAAACTGTTGACGTATCTTCATTATTATTTATTAGGTATGGGTTTGAAATATTTTTCCCTATATACTGTTCACGTAAAAGTAGCGCAGACGCGTCCATCCTGTATATTAATTTTTTTATTAAAAAATATTAAAAGTATATAAATGAATTATACATTCACAGATCATTCAAAACGATTTTCATTCATCCTAACGAAGATTGGCACACGAAAATTAAAATTGGGAAACTATACGTACCATTCACATAGAAGACAGCTAATAGGGAGGCAGAGTATAAAAATAAGGTGGCGATGTGATCACCACAAAAAGAGTTGCAGGGCGATAGCATACACCATAGATGATAACATTGTAGATTATGTTAAATTACACAATCATTAATATTTATTGACTCTTTTACATATCCCAGAATATGGTTCAGATACATAGAGCGGGAACTGGAAAAAATTAAAATTAAGCTTTTATCACACTGATTTTAGGTGGAATTCACTATCTAATTATATAACAGTTTGAGAACCATATTTTAAGAGTACAATATATTACACGAAGTTATTTAAAATGACTTGTCTCTCGATCTGTGCTGCAACTGTTTTCTATACGCTATTCTTGTTTGGTTTATTGTGTTGTTATTCTTGTGTGTAATGTACTAATAATAAATGTTAACATACTCTTGTGGATTTTTATTATTATTAATATCAATGCAATGAAGAACATAATCATCAACTTTGACGTGAATAGATTGGTATTTTTCTATGAAATGAATTTGTGTATTGAAATATTTTTTTATTACAAATAAGATCAAAAGAAATTGACCTTATTTGGGTAAATCTCCAGAACTTAAATAGGGAAACTTATTAATGAAAGTGCAATAAAATGTCATATACTCGTATCTATTGAGTTTACAATATGACGTCCTTCCCAGTTTTACAATAGTTACCTTGCTATATTTACTGGTGATAGTGTGCTGTGTTTTACTTATATGTAGTATGCTTTACCAAGTATGTTGTGGCAATATTGTTTATTGATAGGCAGCCATGTCTGACGTCCTGTCCGGTGACGCTGTCAAGACCAGTCCACGTCAACAGCAACAAAGTCCATTCAAAAAAAAAAAATTGCTATAATGGACTGGAGCAGTAAGCGTTTGAAGAGCTCAACAGTATTAGCATATGTTATAGTTGTTAAGTGTTTATTCAATAAAAAAACATTATACGAACTGCAGTTTTCTTCACATCATTGAAAACAGATGATAACACAATATATTTTTTTATTTATCAGCCAGCTTCTCCCATTTCCAGATGCAGTTTTGATAACATCAAAACGGGGCTACCCCCAAATTCGTCTTAACGGATACACATATTCTACTAGGACATTTTGCATTTAATTAAAATTACAACAATTTGTTTGCTGACTCTTTATTTAATTTTCAACAGCTGAATTTACATTCTCTACAAGAGGTAATCCTCAAATTAAATATGGGGGATACAAATTTTCTACTCGAAGGCATCCCAACCCGAAGGACGGACGGCGAGGGAAGAAAAAGTGGTTTTGCTCCACCCATCACGCAAAGGGATGTCGAGCTGCCCTATTCACCATAGACGAAGTGGTAGTATTGGCGAATACGGAACATAACCATCTACCATCAGCATATTTGGATCAAGATTCAATATCTCGTATGCGCGCTACTTGATTCTAGTTTACCTCTGTTGTGCGCTATATAGCGCGAAGTTATAAAGCAAAGCGAAAAAAAAATAGTGATATTTGAATAAACAATTATTTTGACTCAACGTCAAACTGCCTCGACCGCAGTGCAAAGATATGAAAATATTGAATATTTATTACCACGAGTCGGAATCGACTATAACCTGTCACGGTTACAGTCATACTTTGTCCTGCGCCACGACCGGCCCTACTCACTGACAAATTTCAAAAAGTAAAATTCGTTATTGTCGCTTCAAATTAACAATTTATGTGTGTGTATGTATGAAATGAAAATATAACGTAAGTCCTTTCTTTATGATACAATTACACCACTTAGTTGATATGATTATAGTTGCTATTTCAATCTTAGTAATGTACCTACCTAATAACTACAAACTTTATTTAAAAAAAAATGTATATTTACATACAGATCACTATTTGTTTTTTATCACGATATATACCCTATTTTAATATGTTATTTGTATACCATTTTTTTTGTGTAACCTAGTCATGAAGGTACTGTAAATACCAATTAAACTTATAATAATATTACATGTTTATCATTAATGAAGTTAAATATAATAAATAAAAAATAATTCCAAACATCTAACAGACAAATTTAAATATAATTTGAACGATAGTACAAAATATGTACATAACTATTATACATTTTAAAGTCTTTATTAAATTGATCTAAATATAATAATCATTTTGTATTTATTTGTTCCCTATATATTAGTAATTATATACCATTAGTTTTAATAAAAAGAATATCTTAGATATTTGTGTTTTTTTTTCAGATGCACTACTCATAACGTCAGCTAGGGGGAAACCGCAAATTAAATGGGAAAGATACACATATTCGCCATGGCCCCATTGTGGGGGCAGCTGCAAACCAAGGCGTTGGTACTGCTCGTCCCATCACACGAGAGGATGCAAGGCAGCTCTTATTACTATAGAAAACACTATAGTAAAAGTTACGGGGTCCCATAACCATGAACCTGTTTTTCGTATTTTCAAACGAGATGCAGTTAGATCTAAAATGATTTTATTATAATTTTTTTATGTATTTTAAATTGCTTTTTTGTATATAATCGAATTTATGATGTGTTGAATTTACACACAATTAAGAGTTAATGCAAATAAACAACATTCGTTAATCTAAAGAAAAAATATGTGGCACTTGCAGACATATAAACACACCAAATAAGCGATATAATTTCTCTGTTACTCGTAAACCTTACACTTTTTTAATAATAATATTAATAACAATTTTTTATAATATTTTTTTTGTGTATTTAATTATATTTTTTATTTACACTTATTTACATTATATTCTTTATTTTCAAGAAGCGTGTTATATGTGGATTGATTCCCTTCATCACTAAAAGGATTATTATTTATTATTAGGAAATTATTTTTATAATATAATCCAATGGTTTATTAGGTTTGACTATCAGCTTTAAAGTATACAATTATATTAAAATTATTACCAATTAATCACAAACCACCTGCAATTTTTTATATTTTAATGTTTTAGTACTTTTTAAGGAAATAGAGGAACTGTTATAAGATCACTCTGTTGTCCGTCCCTCTGTCTGTTTATCTGTCCGTCAAGACCATGTGTCCACCTATGCGTGCGACTGTAAACTCGACGGGTTCGATTTCCATTGGAGAAATTTAAATAATTTAACTACAAAAAAATTATAATTCCATTCAAAAGGTTATTATTAAAAAAATTAATATATATTTAATATAAGATAAAGATAAATAATATGATAGGTAGAGGCTCTAAATCTAAAACGCACTATACCATGGTGTCACAAAAAGGTTCAATCTTTTATAATTTCTTGTTTTCTGTCTGGTGTTGGTTTATCTTACTTTTTAAATTTTATATTTACTTGTATGTTCTTGTGTTATGGTAAATAATAAAAATATGTGATAATATAATAAAGTCTATTTATTTCTCTGTTAATGACATTCTTACTTTCTTACTGATTTTAACACTAACTATGGCCAAAGGTAACTTTTAAATTTTGCATTTAAGGTTATTGCTTACTAATAAAAAAATGTACTCGACAATTAGACGGTGTGTTGTGTTTGGTTTGTATATAATGTTTTTTTTTTCTATAAAATAAAACTGTAGGCACCAGATATATATTATCCAAAAAAATCACTGTCAGACACACACATAGGAAGCTTAAAATATATATTTATTATATTAATTGCACAACAGATGATGCCGCGAAACCAACATTACTATAATAATATAGCATGATTCAAAATAACCATATAGTCATTGAATTTTACTTTCAGCGGTCATAGTAACGTCTCTAAGAGGTAAGCAACTTACCTACTGATGGCTGATCCTGGAGGTCTTCCACTCAGAATCGACGATGCTGCACGTCGACCATTACTACTGTCAATCATGTCCCTGTGGGGAACGGAGTGTCTGTACACAAGGTTCCCTGCGCTCGGGATACTGCGTGAATCTGATTTATTTAATACTAAAATTAAAACGTTTGATTGAATACGCTAAGGAACTACTCGTTCGAATTGTAAAAATATTTTTATGTTGCGGAGTCCATTTATCTAGGAAAGCTGTTCGTAGGCAGAGGGAACTTAGAAAACTCTTAAACACTACTTAAAATCCTCCATTCTCCACTTTCCGCCGAATTCTTGAACATCGTGTTGAATTCATCATGATGTTAATAAACTTTCCTAATTTAGATTTTATAAATTATATAGAAAAAAATTGAGTACTTATATTTGTTTCACTGTATCTTCTTTTATTAATAAAATATGAATATTCTATTCTCTATATTAGAAAATATGTTTCAGCTGAATTTGTCCTATCTAAGAAAGGTAAACAAATGATCAAGCTGAACGGCTACACGTATTCCTCGACTCCCGGCGTAACCAAAAGAAAACGCTGGAAATGTTCTACACATCAAAGCAGAGGTTGCCTGGCGAGCGTCCACACCGTCAACGACCACATTGTGCTGGTCAAAGACACTCACACCCACGAAATATGTAGAAATGCGTTTAAATATTAAGCTTTCTTGTTCATTTTGAACGAGATTATTGATGGAGAGTCAAAGGAGCTTGTGTTATAGCACTTATATAGTATAGTATACTTATATAGTAAAGGTATACGTGACTGACAAGAGTGACTTGTAGACAACTTCACTCCTCTTGTCGGTCAGGTTGGCACGTACGCTAATGACGCGTACGTTGTTCAGGTTAGTGCCGTGTGCAATGGAGAATATACGCGTACATTATTAAGCCTTGCTGTTTTAATTATTACACCAAGAAATGACCTGATAGAGGGGAATTCCATTACACTGTCCAGCGACCGGATTTGTTCATTATAATATATATACATGGACCACAATGAGCCGGATACTTCCAAATATAGACCAAATTATATTTAATATCTTAAACAATTAATTGCATTTGAATTTTTTATATTATATTAGTACTAAAAAACTATAATATATTTATATATGTAATAAAATCTAATAAATTAATCAATCAGTCTGTATCCCAGCACACAGCAGGGTAGGCATTGGGAACCTAGTGTTAAGATACACTTTTGCCCACTTTACGCCGAATTCTGGAGGCATTGCGTTTTGAGTGGCGGTGACTCAACGCTGCTTTTTGCCTCGACACCAGGGAGAAGAAATTAAAATATAAATGTAAATAAATATCTCACTTCTTCGAATGGGGATCGGCCCCACAACCGTCGCGTTACAATTAGACCGCAGCGATGCCTGCGCCACGACGGTCTCAATTCATGTAAATATTAAAAATCATACAGAGATATTGTATTTATTTTTTGTACTTAACAGTACATAATTTTGTCTTAAATAATATTTTTAGTTCGTTAAATAAAATAAAGGAGATGATATAATTACAAAGTGTTGTTATTAGTACAAATCTTATTTTTTGAGAAATTGAAAACTTTATGGTGTCGTTATGATTTTACTTTCATTTTATTATATTTGCTTCTTAAATAAAAATGATTATTTACTTCAAAAGTAGCTTAACACGTTTTCCCGGATAACAATGTAGGAAATGGAAATTTAGAGATAAGACATTCCGTTCTCCACTTTCTTGTTTAATTTTTTTTACACTTTATTGATGTGAAACATCTATAGGCGCAGGTATAAACCAGATCGTTGCCGTGGCGACGCTCGCCGTGGCGACGGATCAGACCGCTATACTAAGGTATGTATAGCCCATATATAGTAGAGTGTACGCGTATATTTATCCTTAATTTTATTTTTAACAACAAAATATGTCTGACGGTGATAATTTAGAAAGTGAAAGCGGCTGTCCTGCACAGTTTTAGCTAATCACACTTAAGTTATTGTATTTTTGAAATCTCTCTTGTTAGACTAAAATGGACCTCCCATTGAGCCTCCCAAGGGGATGACAAAATATAATTATTTTGTCATCCCGATCGATTAAACCTTGTGTTTATCTTGTATTACACATTATCACATTATCTTGTAATATTTTGTTGATCCATATTTTTTTTTTTACATTTTAAAGAAAATTCTATATTTTAAATTTTTTCAGAGTAAATAATAATAAAAAAGAACGTCAAAAACGATACAGGGAGCGGAACAGAGAGAAATTAAAGCAGCGTGAAGCCGAAAGAAGAAAACGTTTACAATCCGTACTATGCATTGCCAGATCATCTACTTCTTCAAACACAAATACAATAGAATTAAATAATTAAAAAATAATGATAACTGCTATTACTCAAAGTTATAATTAATTAAATTAAAAATTTGGAAAGAACACAACCATCATCCACTCAAAGAAATGGATCACAGAGTTTTTAAAACGAAACGAAACTACCTTACTGGATATTTTAATGTAAATTTTGCAAAAGCTGAATTAATAGCATTAATGACGTTCCTTCAGAAAGAATTTCAATTGCAAATTAACAATATTTCAGGAGAACCTCCTGCCAAATATTGATTATCAATAGATTAGTTTTATTTGTGATATCTTGATAATGTCCAATTGTCACAATACCGACAGAGAAAACATTGAATATTCCTGAAGTCACATATGAAAATAATTAACTTGAAATTAATATGGAATTTTATATTAAATGTAAATAAATGATTATTAAATAAAGTAATCATTATCTGTAAGAAACTCGTTATCCTTCATTTTTTCTTTTTTTTTCATGTTTTACTATATTTTAGGTACTGTAATAATCTTGTTTTTTCTAGGCGTCCCGTGACGCCTATTGTTTTTATTTTTTAATTGTTTTTACACAACAGTTTACTTGTAACTTACTTTTTAACGAATATATAAGCGTTTTTTTTTTATGGAAAAGGACAAGGCAAACTCGCGGTCGGGTCACCTGATGGTAAGTGATCACGCCGCCCACGACCCCGTGTTACATGAGCTACAGAGAACACAGTTCCTGACTCTATAATGACTGACAATCCGTCTCTTAATACTTTTAAAATGAGACTAAAACATAATTTTCTTAATTTTGATTAGAATTTTTAGTATTTCGCTTTGTCCTTTTTCTTTATTTTGTTATTGTATATATGTATAATTTTGTATGTTTAATATATATTATATAAGTATAGTGTTTTTGTATATTTATGTAGGTATAGTTAAGTTGACTAATATAAAGTATATTTGTATGTAGATATATCATAATTAATATAATATTTAAATACCGCACCCGATCGTTTCTCTTAACATCTCTATTAGAGATAAGTTATCCGTTGTAAACATTCTTACTTTTTTTATATGTTTTCTGTACTTTCTTTCTTGTGTGGTACATAAAAAAATGAAATAAATAAATAAATAACAATATTAAGATTTAATATATATAATTAGATTATTTATATATAATTATCGTTTTTCAGCTGTATACCTTTTATCAAAGAAGGGTAGGCGTTTAGTTTCACTGAACGGTTACACTTACTATGCAAGGAAAGGCAAAGGTTTTAAAATAAGATGGGTGTGCTCCTCTCACCACTCGCGCGGCTGCAACGCCACGGTCCACACGGTAGAAGACGTCATCATATACTGTAATGAACGCCACATCCACGAACCACCCACAATATCTGTACCAAAAATATTGTGATGAATAATTTTTATTACCATTTCTTTTCTGATTGACAACTTTTTAAAACAATTGGTTTTCTTTTGATTGTATTTTTTGTACCAGATCAAAGATATTATAGAGCTATTTAGTACAGCCAAGTAAAGACAATTATGTAGTTAATTATTTAATTTCATTAAATACAAATGAGATTATTATCAATACATATATATATTGAGATCAGCGAGGTAGTCAGCTACGGTCTCGAAGGTCAGATCGAGGTCTCCGCCTACCTCTCTTACCACTTACTTACTTCAAATAAGTAAACCTGATTCTAGACATGATTACTAAAGAAAAAAAAACAGTTTCATAATCATATTATTTTTTTTTTACAGTTGAATATGTTTTGTCTAGGAGAGGAAAGCGTATGGTCAAAATAAACGGATACACGTACTCCCATCAATCAGGTTTAGGATCCAAGATCCGTTGGAAGTGCTCGACCCATCAACCAGCGGGATGTAAAGCAAACGTACTTACCTTTGGTGACGAAATTGTAATTCTAAATGAGACACATCACCATGAGATCACCAATCCTTAAGATTTTTCTTTTTGTGGTTTTTTTAATTAAGTCTAAGTATATATTAGCGTTGCCAGGTTTTATATTGTATAAGAGAGGAGTTATTTATATGTATTAAGTAAAAAATCAGGATTCTTTCTCCAATAGCGGGATACTTAAACTGTTTGATTCATACTGTAAGATAGTAGTTTTCAGTGTAGTTACACATTACTTGGGAATATATGAGCTTACAATTATATGAAACTGTTAGTAATTACTAACAATTTCAGATAATAGTAAATTAGTATATAATTATAAATGTAAACTAGTTAATTAAAAAGTAAAAAGATATATCTTACAGTACCTTTTGATTATTTTTGAAAGAAGAAGAACAAATAGATTGCTATCAATGTCTGCAATTTTTTTTTATTTTGTTCAAGATGTGTTTAATATTTTGTGTCTTTTTTATTTTTCCTAAATAAACTATTTACTGGATGGAAAGCGTACATTAAGATGTTTTTCTACATCGTCAGTTTTGACTTTGATATTATTTACACGTTTTTATTTTATAGTAAATTAGAAAAGTCTGCATAAAATATTAGATTCTTCACAAGACCTACGTCTTACTACTAATTTTTACAGTCATAAACTCTCAGGCAAAATATTACTTAAGTCATCATAACTATATGTGTTTTCTTCTGTTCCAGTGAAATATGTATTATCACAAAAGGGCAAAAAGTTGATTCAGTTACATGGCTACACGTACTCAGCCACCAAGGCCGTGGGGGTGAAGATAAGGTGGAAATGCTCTACGCACCAGCACCGCGGCTGTAGCGCCTCTGTACACACCATAGAGGATATTGTAGTGAAGGTCAATGAGGACCATATTCATGGACCACGCAAGAACTGAGGAGTATTGAAATGTACACGTTACTTACAGTAATTAATGTACATTTATAAAAGTAAAATTAATATTTTTTTGTTAAATCCAACAAATACTTTTATTAATAAAGTTATATAATTACAAAATGTTTGGACCTTCACTAAAATTCCTGCTAGTCTCATCCACCTTCTATAGCTTAACTTCTTAGAATAGAAGCAAGTTGATAATATCGTATATAACATCTTATAGTTATAGGTGTCGACTGTGAATGGACCACATCGGTAAGAGGAAACCGTATGTTAATGTGCGACGGCTATACGTTCACTCCGAGACCAAGTAAAAGTGTCAAGACGAGGTGGAAGTGCTCGACCCATCAGCCCAGGGGCTGTCGAGCGCTC
The DNA here is from genome assembly GCA_037355905.1 of Heliconius aoede. Lineage (NCBI taxonomy): Eukaryota > Metazoa > Arthropoda > Insecta > Lepidoptera > Nymphalidae > Heliconius > Heliconius aoede. The sequence continues at coordinate 255,774 of JBAIZZ010000043.1, forward strand.
ATACACACTGTGGGCAATGACATTTTGTTCTTGAGAAATGAACACACACACTCACCGCCACATAAAAGACAATGAGCAGTCAGTGGTCAAGGTTCAAATTAATATTTACAATACTTTTTAACATTTTTAATATGTTATTCCAAACTTAGGAACGCAAAATACTTATTAAGAAAAACCTTCTAAGACTTGGTTGGTTTCTAAAGAGGCGCGAGTTCAAAACGTTCAATTTTTTATAGTTATATACTAGATAGAACAGATTCATTACGTTTATTTAAACGCCAGCTTATGTACAGGACGGTCAACAAGTCTTGATCGCCCTGAGGGTTATATTTTTCTGAAGCTCTTCGCATTTGAATACTCGGAAATAAAATAAACAAATGTAGGTAAAAAAATTACGTAATAACAGTTCAACTCAAGGCGACCATGACTCGTTGACCGTACTGTACACAAGCTAGTGTTAAAATAAATAACTATGAAAATGGATATATTTAATTACTTCATGATTATTTTATTTTTAATAATATAGTGACATCTACCGGTTCAATGCACTAACAAATTATTCAATTAATAATTAAGTTGTATATTACACCGTCGCCATTTATTGTAATAATTTACCAATATCGATATTAACTAATTAATTAGTATATGTATATAAAACTTGAAGATATATATAAAACACTAGTTTTATACTAATAATATAAAGTACCATGTTACGTATTAATATTTTTATACATAGTATAATATAAATTTAAATATTATATTCTATAGCGAAAAAATTCGTGGTGTAAATAATAAGTATATAAATATTTTCTTTTTTTTATATTTTTCTTAACATTTAAATGTTTTACATGTTACCTATTTTAAGGAAATATAATTATTGTTTTCCAATAAACACAGAGATTATACAATGACAACATTTAGAAATTTGCTATTCATGATAATTTAGACTTTTATAAACTCTTGTATCGGCGTTGAGTTCCGCCACTCAACACGCGATGGCTCCAGAATTCCTTGGAAAGTGGGGAACGGAGTGTATTAACCACTAGGTTCCCTCTGCCTACCCTGATGTATGTGGGATACAGCGTGAACCTGACTTAATTAAATTTATCTCTTGTATCATATTCTTGAAATATATTACAAACAACATAACATATAATATTATGAAAATCTTTTATATCAGAGAATATTATGAGATTATTTTCTCTTTCTAAACAGAAGCTCGAGCTTTACACCATTTAGGTTATAAAAAGTATAATTGATCGGCATATTACAACTTCTAATTGTAAAAGTTACTTTATCACATTTTTACACTCCGCTTAAAAAAATATCAGCGTAGTGTACAAATACAAAGAAGCATTTTTTAAACTGTTATTTAATTGACAAATGTAGCAAAATAATTACTAATATGTCAACACATTTAATTCATTCCAAATTGTTTATTTTTTATATTATTTTCGCATCGCTTGTGCCGCCGCCGCCACTACGCTAGAGGGGACACTGTACATATATTAAAAGTTCTATACTCATATTAAATATTCTATAATATAGAATGTAATTAAAAGTCCAGAGTCGTGTTAGTTATTAAGAGTCCAGTACAATTAACTAGTTTTAGTAGAGAAAGGAAAGCTTCTCACGCATTTTATATTGAAAAAACTAAGTAAGAAAACTTATTTATGTTATGATTGTAAAGTATAAATTAATTCCCATTTATAATGGACATTTGGTTATGTAATTCATAATTACATTTATTATTTATCAACTGAGTTATGAATATTGTTTATATTTTCGAAAGCCTGATGGAAGTCGTGTTATATATTAATAAATTTTATATAGTTTTGTATTTGATTTTATTAATGCCCAAAAAATTAATAAGTGTAAAAAAAATATTATTAAGCCTGATAATGAAATGAGTATTTTTTTTGTATTCAAAAGACCAACTGTTGTTCTATCATCATCTATTCTGAGCTGGTGGTAAAAATTTTCTGATGTTTGAAGGTTGTCCCAGGCAAAGTCTGATTCAGATATTTACTACATAGTGTTAAGACACTCCTGCCTTTGCTTTCTTTTCGAATGGAAGCCTTTTGATGTTTACAATATTAATAAATTACCGTAGCTTTGTTTAATTTATGCTAAGAATTAATTTTAATTTTTAATTGATAATAAATGTCCATTCTCATTATTATTTCAGTGGAATACGTAATGTCGAAAAGAGGCAAAATGCTTATAAAGCTTGGAAAGTACACGTATAGTTCTACAAAAACGTCACTAGAGACAAAGAGCAAAACTAGATGGCGCTGCTCTACACACTATACCAAGGGATGCAAGGCTCACTTGATTACTGTGGACGATGAAATCGTTCAATTCGATGAAACTCATGAGCATAATAATATAACTAATAGAAACAATTGTTATTAAAAAATAATAAGGACTAACTCAATTCCTTAAGTTTTTCAATAAAGACCAAGTCCTTTACTTTAATTATAATATGTCGTTTTATTTTATGCATCTACTAAATTCTGCAGATGAAGCCATTCATACGTTTGTAGTTGATAATGTAGATGGTAATTCTACCAACAAATACCGAGCCACAAAAACAGTTGAAATAATCTCAGTTCTAAAGCCCAGTTCCAACGCAAAAGAGAAATGAGCGGGTTCTGATTAAGCAGAAAGGACTCCATTTACTCTTAGCAACTTCCTGTGTAAGTATACTACTTAATATTATAAATGTGAAAATTTGTCAGAATGGGTGTTCGTACCATTTTTATACAAAAACTCCTGAACAGATTTAGATGAAAGATTTTACAGTAACATAGCTTATATGCCGCATAATAAAATCCCTTTCTCATATTTCAGTGGAATACGTTATGTCAAAAAAAGGCAGACTGCTTATAAAGCTTGGAGGGTTCACGTATAACTCCAGATCACCAGGAGAAGAGGCGAAGGGCAAAGTTAGATGGCGCTGTTCGACCCACAACGCTAAGAGGTGCAGGGCCTACTTGATCACTGTGGGCGACGAGATTGTTTGTGTCGATGACAACCACAACCACAATAATAAATTTAATAAAAAGTAGTCGTTAATAAAAAAAAAGAGAAGTTTTTGTTAAGTTTTTTTTTTTTACTTTTTTAATAAAAGGTTAAGTTACTTCAATTTAATTATTTGTTGTTGTTACCTATATCTGTATTCATATTCTTACCAGAGGGAGCAAGTAAATAACTCCCTCGAGTGGGTCGAACATGAAACCCCCTCGCGCTTATAGCTGACTCTGTGCGTGTCATATAATACTAACTTATCTATCTACCTACAGAGTCCTACATGAAGCTTTCTATGCATGGGGCAGTGCCCCAGCGTGCAGGATCGACGTGATAAACCCATGTGCTTGTCGTGTTTTAATGCAAACATTTCCTATAAAATATATATCTGTATGTGTATATTTTGATATTGATTAGCTTCACGCAGTGTCCCGCACACAGAAGGGTGGGCAGAATTCCTTCTGTATATATATGTTTAGAAAACTTAACATGATTTATTTATCTAGTAACTAGATAAATAAATCATGTTAAGTCTAGATTCTAGATTCATCAGGTGCATATATACAGTTTTTACAACACCTACTAATTTTCTTAATTCTCTTTCTTTTTCAAATATACATGGAACTTAATATTTGTTCTAATATCCTAAATATTTTCAGTTCTGTACGTGACGTCGAAAAAGGGTAGGACATTGATTCACTGCAAAGGATATTCATATTATCAATCCGGCCCGAGCGGACTGAAAACAAAATGGCGGTGTTCTACACATAATCCAAAAGGATGTAGAGCCTTCTTAGTCACCATTGGGGATATCATAGTGGAAGCTCAAGAAACACATACGCACCCTGTGTTATATAAACATATAATATAAACGCTATTGTCCAAGGCTTCGCCCGCTTGCTCATATGGAAATCAAATTGTAAATATATGTGCTTCTTACGTACTTCTGTAAGAATATAAGATATATTTTAATGCCAATAAATAAATTACATTTATTGACGTTTTTATTTTATATGGATTAGACAGAAAATTATTTATCTAAAATCTACTTGGTGAATTTGGCGGATATTTTAAAGAAAACAGGAAGGACACATGTTAATTAACATTAAAATACACTTGTACATGGTCCCGATAGAAAGTAATAGATAGGCCTATCTCAAAAACTGCTGAAGCGATTTCAACAAAACTTCGCTGGGACAACAAAACTGTTCTGGGAGACGAAATCTTTTATTTCGACCTAAATTTGAATATGGTGCGTACCACCATGTAGAGGATTTAAACAATGATTTAAAAATAATTAATTTCTATTATACAGTTTACCAACGTAGAGGATTTAAAATAAATAAAAAAATGCTGATTACATTCATTCCTATACGTTCGTGATACAAAGAAAATAAAATATTTAACATTATAGATATTAAGTTAGTCTTTGTGATAATTAAATTAAATAAATTTATATTTGTTTTTTGCTTTACGTTGGTAAATTAATTAGTATTAAAATAATTCCGTTCCCCACTTTTCGTCAAATTCCGGAAGCATTGCGTGTTGTGCGGCGAAAATCAACGACGCGCTTTGTCTCGTCGCTAGAGTGGGGGAATGTAATTAAATATTTCATTTCTTCGAGCGGGAATCGAACCCACAATCTGTCGCGTTTACACTTGCACGGTAGTGCCAACTCAACATGCATTGTCTATGGAACGGAACGTCTTGACACGAGATTCTCTCTGCCTACCCTGCCGTGTGCGGGATACAGCGTGAAGCTGTTTTAATTTGATTTTTGATTTTGAGTTGTATAAAATTTAATATAATATACCTCTCCATGTTATTTTACAGTACACTATATATGGTCACGGAAAGGCAAACGTTTGATAGAATTACATGGATACACCTATCATCAATCAAGAAAGGAAATAATAATGGCGAAGGAAGCGAACGGAGAGTCAAGTGTTGAGAAATTAAAAATAAGATGGCGTTGTTCAACCCATTATCCTAAGGGATGTAGAGCATTCATTATTACCGAGGGAAATGTAGTCATAGCGGTACAAGACTATCATACGCATTAAATAATTATAAAACATATAGTTTTTAATTTATTTTGCAGAAAGATAGGAAAAGAGTGTCTTGACACTTGGTTCCTTCTAACCTACCATATGCGGGATACAGCGTGAAACTATAAAATATGGATTTTTTTTATCCAATTACTATCGTCAAACATTAGGTTTCTCTTTAATGTGTCATAAAAGATACATTAAAAAGGAAAAGAGACTGGTGAGATCATTTATCTCGATAGTAGATTACATTAAATAAATGTGATTTCATATTTGGAAGTCGATATTCATTTTTTATTATTATTTTTTTTGTTATTATTTATGAATATCATTTATACATCTAAGCTGTAGGTTAAAATAGACAAAAAAAAATTTTTTTTTAATACTACATAGCGGCTCGCTTTGTTCCTGATTTTATTTGCATAATGGTGTTTCACACTGGGATGGGTTTCCAATGGTGGAAGTATTGGTTTAGACCGAATATTATTTTTATACCGAAAAGTCCATTAATCAAAGAAAGCTAGCTTATATCCAGTCTAGTACCAGTGAACTAAGGAACCTCGGGCACTGAGAATATGTGATGTGTCATAAACAACGCGTAAGTTCCCATTTAATAAAGCCACACGATAAAACTTAATTGTAATTGCGTTTTCTTAAATAGAAAAAAATATAAAGAGGATTTTTTCAAAAATAAATTATTTATTCTTTAAGATTTTATTTTTATTGCCCCTTTAAACCTTTAATTTACTTGATGAAAATAGTTTAAGGAACTCCGCACTTCACTCTCCGCTGTTTTGAAAATAAAAAAAAAAAACTATTTTTATTAAATAATTTATTATATATTTAAGTCTTCTTATTTGTAGATATTATCTACTAAAATTTTATGCACGATATCTTTTTCGAATCTTTTGTAATGTCACATAATGTTATTGTTGTTGTTTAAACGAAATAACACTGGGATTAACTACTACCTCGGTGCGCATTAAAAAGCGAAAGTTTTATTAATTTTGTTGTTTATCTTTTCAAATTTTATGTTTTGCAATATTTCTGATTTCATATAAAAATTGGTTTTAATAAAAAAAAACGATACTGACAAGATATATGTTTAAATATTTTTTTTTTACAGTCAAATATGTACTATCTCAAAAAGGAAAAAAACTAATAAGAATGAATGGTTTCACGTATTATTCCGCGTGTAAGACTGGATTCAAGACAAGATGGCAGTGCTCTACTCAGTACCCTCGTGGATGCAGGGCTTTCATTACCACTATTGAAGATGAAATTGTTGCTTTTAATGATTTTCACAACCATAAAGTTGGAGTCTAGTTGGTTGGAGTCTGGCAGGGCCAGGACCCCCCCCCCCCCCAGGAGCGTACCCTATCCACTGGTGTCCCTGTAAAAGCATAAACCTCATGGTCGAAAAAATAGATTAGAATAGATTAGAAAACTACCTAACTGGAGCGGTATGTGTGTATATATATTAAATAAATGCTTTATAAAATTAACAGTTCTATCATTGAATTATTACTATTAAATTTATCACATATGTACTATCAACTTAATCTAAAATATATTCAAATCTATTTATATATACTAATATAGTACCATGTCATGTTTTTAGAGCCAATATTCGCCGTCACGTCGAGAGGTGCCCGTGTAATATGTATCGCAGGATATAAGTTTTTAAGGCAATGCGAACTGGGACCGAAAACGAGATGGTGGTGTGGTTCTCACTATAACAAGGGCTGCAGGGCGGTCGTGTACACTGTCGGATGTCGCATTCTTAAAGTTAAAAATCTTCACACTCACCCCCCACCGCACAGTTTATGAAATATCTTCAAGAATTGTGTCTTCCCATTATAAACTTTAGCAATGGATCAATCATATATTGTCGTATTTCTTTACAAAATCAATTATTGAAAATATACTTATTTATTTTTAGTTTCAATATACAGCTTCTCTCATAAATATACATTATTTATATTAATAATTCAATTTTAGTAAATTATTTTATTGTTGAAAGAGAAACACGATAACTAGCCCGTAGTATAAAAATGAGAAATGCTTACTGAATCTATAACATATTGGTACAAAAATTTTAATTATTTTATATAGATTTAACTGAAAAGCTTACATATACATATATGTACTAGAAAACGAAAGGTGTGATGTAGACATACACATATGTGTTCATATAGCATATTAAAATTTGACAATTGCCATGTTTTTATTATAATATTTTTTTATAATAGTTTAGAACGGGAATCGGTCAACAAAATTTAATTCGCTACAAATCACAAATCTATATATTAGGTACAAACTATTATTCTTAGTAGTATAGCGGTAGCCTTGTTTTGCCTAGATGCCTCATTTGTTAGTTAATATTAATTTGAGTTTTTCTAATTAAAATACTTAGTGTTAAATAGAAATAGAATTATTACTAAAGTGTATTATGTCCTTTTATGTTTTTATATTATCTAATTTTACTAGAATTATCATTTTATATAGATATTCTAAAATAAATTTACCATTATTCAATAAACAGTTGTATATTTTTATTTCTTGCTTTAACCGTTTTCTATGGTTTCTAATTTAATTAATTGACACTGATGTATTAACTTCCAGAATATTATTTTGAATAGACAATAAGTCTATGTTACTTTAAATAATATTACATTTTCATCTTGATAAAAGAAAGGTTTGAATTCATCTTGGGAATTCCCCCGTACGCTAAAATGTCATCCATATATTTTTATTAATTCGTATATATATATTTTTATATCGACAAAGGCCGCTTATTTCAACAAACAAATTTTCAAAATATTTTGACATATGCATGTAGATATATTAAAACGACATGAACAATATAAGGTAATTATTTTCTTACTCCATTAGGTGCAATTTTCACAACATCAAGCCGAGGCGCTCGCATCATAGTTATATCGGGGTTCAAGTTCATAAGACAAATGCGTAGAGGACAGAAGACAAGATGGTTCTGCAGTCTTCACAACACGTTTGGATGCAGAGCAAATTTGTATTTGAATGACGCACAAGAAATAATTAGTTGTAATAACGAACATAACCATTCTCCACCAGCTGTATTATAATATATGAAAGTATAGAATATTTATATTTTTGCAAAATTATTTTTTTCTTAATAAAATTGAAAGAAGAAATAGTCTTCCTGATTATGTAACTCAAGTTAGTTTGGGAATTCCTCGTTATATTATTATAAATATTACGTTGTGTTTTTTTCCCTTGGTCTGTTTTGTTAACGTATTTATTTTAACATTTAATTTTTCTTCTATACTGACGTATTAAGGTTTATATGAACGACACTGCACTAATATAACAAAAAGTATTATTTGATTATATAAATCTAGATTCTACAGCAAAGGTCAGCACAGATCAAACTTATAATAATACGAAAATCACATTTTTAACATGATAAAACGTAAGTCACACATTTATTTTATTTATTTTAGCCCAGCGTTAAGTTCACTCAACACGCTATGTCTCGAAAAATTCGGCGGTAAGTGCGGAACGGAGTGTTTTAATACGAAATTCCCTCTGCCTACCGTACTAGATGCAGGTACAGCCTGAAGCTGATTTTATTATATATCATTTGAACATTTGGTGAAGCAAGCAATTACCCATTGCATTTGTTGACAGTTTAACATGTCCATTTATTCGGAAAAACTATCTATACACTTTGAGTGATTCTTCTACAATTTAAAAAAACAAACCCGCTTACGCATTACTATAATTTTACATACATAAACAAAATAAAAAAGTAAATAAACTAATGTATAATCCTATTTTTTTTCTCCTTAAAATATTAACAAATCTAACAAAATGCTATAATTTTAGGCATTATCTTAACCACAACGTCAATAGGCACGCCCATGTTAACTATAGGTGGATATAAGTTCTACAGACGTTCAGTATCCTGTGGCGGCGTTAAAGCGAGGTGGAACTGCGCCTCTCTCCGCAGACAGAAATGCAGGGCCTTCGTGGTCATGTATAACGACCAAATCATGAGAATGAATGCTGATCATAACCATTTTCCACCTGTATAAGTTAATTTTTCCGTAGTTTTTGCTATTGTTGTTTGATTTTTTTTTGAGGATTTAGTGTTGACTCACTCCGTTTCTGACGATTCGTCTATTTTAATACACTTTTATACTATAAGAGTATATGAGTTCGACTTGTATCTAGGAAACTGTGACTGTATAACAAAATCTGAGAAACTGAATTTGAGCCATTTATAATGATTATTTGTTTTAATTTAGGCCGAGGAGAGGGGAAAGGAGTGTGTCACCAAGTTCTCTGTGTTTGCCCAAAAGAAAAGTACTAGATATAGAAACGCTCAATTGTCGCCTGAAATTGGAAAAATGTTTACTTAAAATAGTCATAAGAGTTGTAATATATTATTTGTAATAGAAAAATTCATTTTTAATAAAACTTGCATAATATAATAAAAAAAATTAGGCTTCGTAAAGTTTACGGATGTTCAAAAATACTATTTGAGTGGACTAATCTAAGTTAAACCGTAAAGTACCTTTTGTGTAAATATACTAATTTTAACGTATTTTTTTCTATATATTAATGTATTATTTGAAAGAAAAAACTATTTGCTAGTTTTTCTAATTACTTACAAGTATTTTTTTCATAGCCATTCCCATTTTTGCGGGTAGTGGTAAACTTACTTTAAATCTTATGTTAACTTCATAAGAAAAGTTGTTAAAGAGTTCTTTGAAGTATACGATATGATAATATATTTATTACTATACACAATATTTGATAATATATTTATTTATAGATTTAGTTTAAAATAGCATATATTGTATACAGAATAAAATGTATATTTTAAAAGAAAAATGATCTTTGATTTATTCAGTTCCATATTTGTTTATTATAATTATTTATTTAGCACAAAATTAAAATATTATAAAAAAAATACGTAAGATTAATATTCCAATTTTGTACTAAATTGAGGCGATAGTGTCGTCTTGCCACAGCGTCCAAGTGAAAATATTTTAACTGAAATATTGTGGCAAGCCAAAGCGCGGCATTGAACTTCGTCACTGAACATGTAATATATCTCCAATAGCAACCAGCAAGAGCTTGAACTCGGACAGAAAGCGAAGAACTGGGTGTCTCGATCATGTCACAACTCAGTTCTCCTCTTTTCGCCGAGTTCTACCATGCGTATGCGAGTATGCATGATATAGCGTTAAGTTACAAAATAATCACTTACTATAATTTATATTTATAAGGCATGTACTACAAATAGTATATGATTAAATATTAACACTACAAATTTCTTATTTTTCAGTTGCATTTTACGAAGTATCATCACGCGGTGGCACCATCATAGTGATTGATGGATACAGGTTCAGTAAACACAAACGATCTGGTGTGAAGACCAGGTGGCACTGCGCAAGTCACAAGAGTCGTGGCTGCAAAGCCTCTCTCTTCACCATAGACGAACAGATCGTAACCCACAACGACAATCATAACCATGAAAGACCAAAAAAAATGTATTCTAACCCAATAATACCACAAATCTGTACTGTTACATTTGAACCCTCAAATGACTAATATAATAGTTTGGAAAATCATAATAAATGTAAGCTTATATACGTTTAATAATTAATTAATCTTTTCTTTCTTTTATGTACGTTTAAAATTAATTAATCTATTCTTTCTTTTATGTACTTTTAAAATTAATTAATCTATTCTTTCTTTTATGTATTTTTAAAAGTAATTAATCTTTTTTAATTGTTTAATCGTACGAATAATTTTTGTACTAACATATAATTTTTTCATATAATATTTTTTTGTGGTGTTTTTTTTAATTGATATATTTTATAACATGTAAGTCAAAATCAAATCAATGTAGATATTGATTCTAGTTTTGTAACACCCAATAATATTGTCATAAGAGAGCTGGATATTCCATTGATGTAATATAAAAAAATGCAAGATTTTTTTTTTCTAAAATATGGAGAATTACATCAACAGTTCTCTTATGTTTTTTAATAGATAATAAATAGAATTAAGAGTGTTTTATTCAATTCAAGTTCAATAAATATAAAATTCACGATTTTAACTAAGTAATTGTCTTCAAGACTCATTTGAAATATAAACAAAAGAGTCTTTTTATTAATCGTAGACTAGACTAATGGCTAAATAAATAAAAAATAAAAACAAATATTGGGCATTTCATTTCATGTAACATTTTACGTCATTTACACGTACAATTTGGTAGTTATTGAGGAACGGAGTGTCTTAACACTCTGGTTTCCTCTGCTATCGTGAAAGTAAAAAAATGATTGGTTAAATGAAGAGAGGAACTTGGACAGTAGAGGCGACTTAAAAGTGGAATTTAAAAGGGCCTCTTGAATCTTGGGTCCCAAGTTCCAAGTACTGCTCTGAGGTCCTCAACTTGCAAAGCAATGTAAACCTGCAAGGTGAACTTATCATCATATCATATCATCTCTATTTGAATAATACATATTTTTTAGCTTCATGCTATATTCCGCACATGCTATATTCCGCATAGCAAGCAAGGTAAGCAGAAAAAACCAAGGGAAATCTAGGGTTAAGACACTCCGTTCCCATTTAAACTTTACATTTCGCTGAGGAACGGAACTCAACACCGTTAACTCAATGAAAATATTAAATATTTCATTTCCTCGAGTGCGAATATATTAGAGAAAATATATAAGCGAATGTATGTATGAATACGGGTATTAATAAATTGATAGCTTATTCTGATCTTTTGAATTTTTTTTCTTTCGTTATCTTTTTTCCATTCAATATAAAAACAGAAGCTGCCGCCCTTAGTTTCTTCTCTATAATGATAATAAAATTTTTCAGTAAGCGCCGTCTTCAAATCATCCGTACGCGGCGGTAGAGTTATACTTTTGGATGGATACACTTTTAGTAGGCACAGAAAGGCAGGTCTAAAAACTCGATGGCACTGTGCAAGTCAGAAACGACACGGCTGTAAGGCTTCATTGTATACGATTGACGAAAAAATCGTTAGATATAATGTGGACCATACACACGATAGGCCAAAACAGCCTTGCTTTCACACTATTTGTATGTAATAATAGATTTATTATTAATAGTGGTACTATAATTTTAGACTGTTTTGTTATTTGCCTGTAATAGGTGAAAGTAGTCAATAAATATACATGTTTTCGAAATTATGTAGTTTCCTTTTTATTTTCTGTATTAAAGTGTGGGTTGTGGGTTCGATTATCACTCGAAAGTTATGTCTCATGTTTTCCTCTCCTCACCCTGGTAACGAGGCAAAAGGCGGCGTTGATTACCGCCACTCACTCAACACACAATGAGAACGGAGTGTTTTAACACTAGGTTCCCTGGTTCCCTAAATACAGCGTGAAGCTAGTAAATATGAAATGGGTAACCACTGTTTTTTAAATCAATGTACCACTATAAAAAACAAAAAAAACATACAAATAAATAATGGTTGTACATTACTTACAGCATTTTTTTTTACTTTTTTAGAAAAACGGACCACTACTTATACTAGCTGAATAGAAGATATCAAAAGAGGATTTCTTTTATATAACACAGCAACATTGAAGAATTTTCTAAACAAAATATTAGTTTAATTAATATTTGTATATTAGATATATAAAACAAAAATATTTTTTCACAGAATTCAGACCTTAAATAACAATTGTGCGCCATGATTGTATTTTGTTTTTAGCTTCACGCTTTCTATCCCACATGTAGCAGGATGTCAGAGAGTATAGTGGCAACGCACTCTGTTCTCTCTTCGCCCGGATTTGTTTCAGTAAAACTTTTAGTTTGCGACACTGTTCCGCCATTCAACAGTTAACTATAGTTTTTCTTTACAAAACGTACAAAGAAATTGTTTTTTAAAACAAAGTGTTTTTCTTACCTAAATGTGGAATAACACTTAAAAAATTTATTAATTGTTTAAGATACTGTTGAGTGGCAGGACTTGATGCTACAGTGTCTAACTAGAGCAAGATAAAATAAATAATTCCTTCAAGTGGGAATTGAACCCGCAACAATCGCGCTACAGTCAAACGCTATTCCACTACACAACCGCCTCGTCTGCTCGTCGATTCTATTTTTTATAGTATAATAAAAAAAACTATTACAAACGCATATATAATACTCATGAAAATATTTAACTGTAGGTACATTTTTAAATTTCTTTATTTATTTATTTACAGGATTCCAACTGGTTACCATCGTTTTGTATTCCACGACAAAAGTATCGTCTTACTATTAGTTATCTTTTGAATATAATAATTAAATACATGCTTACCCTCATAAGTTTTCTCATTAAACTTCCTTTATAATAAGGGTAAACGATGTAATATTACAAGAAATATATTTTTTATACTGACTATATTACTTGGAACGTAATTCTGACTATAAACATATCGGGTAACATTAATGTAATGCAATATACATATATATCTATAACAAATATATATTTATAAATATTATTTCAATCTGCATCAACACAACAAACTCAGGAACTAAATCTACTTAATAATATTGCAACTACTTCATCTTAATATTATTTATATAATATTGACTTTTGCGTCAAATTCTATGAGTATTTCCTATACATATTAAAAGTGATACATATAGTCTTTAAAGTTTTTATTATAATTTTATTTGTAATCTAATGTTATTCTTATAAAAAAAAAGAAATACACGCTTTTCACGCTATCAACGCGAGTTTCACGCTTTATTTTTAGCAGCAGGAGTAGCCAGAGAACAGACGGCCATACGCAATGGTACATACCTCTTTCGCCTTGTGCACTGTGATCAACTTCTTCATGCATGCCCTCCTGTAGGTCCTCATGGTTTTTACGTGATGTTCAAATAGATGATACTGGATGTAAAAAGGTCAATTAGATCTGTTCTCCATGGTCAAGGTAGTCTTGACCTTGAAGAACAGTCTAGGTCTTCCACTCACCATTTCTAAAATATATTTATCTACATATTTACTTTTCCAGGACCTGTGTTCGCGACCAGCCGACGAGGAACAGAAATGATACTCTATAACGGTTACAAGTATTTGAAACATCGCACTAATGGTTATAAAACCCGATGGTTGTGTGGAACCCACAATAATAAAGGGTGCAGGGCGGCTGTTTTCTCGAGTTTCGATGAGATTTTCATTAAAAATCCTAATCACAATCATTTACCGCCTAATTATGTTTAAATTATTTCTCAAAGGCTATATGCTAGACTTAATATAATAATTATTATAATATAATATTTATATATAATATAATAATATAATATTTTTGTTTGTCTTTTTGAAGATGTACAATCTTATTGACGAGTATACTAAATAATACTTAGATAATACTTATCAGAACTATTTAATAAAATACAGTATTATTTACTTTAAACGATGTTTTGTCTTAATTTATCTATTTAAATACAAAGTTATTTTACATATTTTTGGTATATTTTCTTAAATCGCTTTTATAGATTTTATTAATTTTGTATAACACGTCGACAGGTCCTATTATAGCAAAGTCGACACGTGGAGCGATGTGGATGTTCTTATCAAAGACCTCGAATTATTATTACGTTAAACACCGAACTGACGATTTCAAAACAAGATGGAGATGCGGCACACACCATAAACTAAAGTGCCCGGCGTCAGTTTATACGTTGATGGAAGACAATAGGAAGATTCTTAAAATAAATTCAGAACATAACCACCGCCAACCTATTATTAATAATATATAATTTATATAGAAGATAAGTATTTTCGAATTCCTCAGAACTTCATGGGCAGTTCTTACCCATTATCTTGCAGAGAGAGGAGCTTGGAGCAGTAACTGGGACTTACGAATCAAAATTAAAACCCCCTCTTTAAAGTCCATCTCTTTCTGAGCTCCTTTTTCGACCTCACAAATTTAAAATGTTAACACTAGCGGGACATGTTCATGTCTTCTACAATGCATTCTAAAACGTTGATGCAAGCATGAATTTACATGTTACCTTTTTAAGAATTGCAAGAGACTTAATGTAAATATTAGTATTTACGCCATTATTGCGCTAAAAGGATGATATGTGCTTGCCGTTATCGAAATAAATCCATCCAATTAATAAATAGAGAAAATAAAAAAGGGTAGATGGAGTCTGCAGCTGTTGAGGAAAACACATTTTTTAACGAAACAGTCAACTTAATAAATTAAGATAAATTACAATTATAATGTACAAGTACTACACTAATCAAGTAAGAAGTTTTATTGTTCACCCAAAATGGATGCGTTACCACCACCCACAGTTTAGCCAACAAAATGCGAATGTATATTTAGTAAGATGATCAAATTCAGTTTAAAAAAATATATATTTAGTTTAACAATAAACAACTGGAATCAAATTCTAAAACAACATTTGTTCTAGATCGTCCATCCTTCTTCACATCGAAGATCGGTGCAAGGATAATGAAGCTCAGGGGTTATTGGTACACACGCCACTCAGTTTGTTCCTCCAGAGTGAAGTGGCTGTGCGCTGAGAGTCGGCACCGACAGTGCCACGCGATCGTCGTAACAATAGGCTGTACGACTGTAGATAGACAAAACAAGCATACCCATCCACCTCTCTTCAACGCCTCGAGGCAAACCGACTTCGACTTCCTACAACTATTAGATAGTAAAGATCGCTTATTGTAAAATTTAGCTATGGAATAAATTGTAATTCTAAATGTAAATGTGTTTTATTTTGTACTATGAGTGTATCCGATGAGAAAAAATAAATATACATTCGCCTCTTGGCAACCGTCCAATCTCATAAAGTTTTCAAAAGACGCGTGTCAAGTAACGTCACTTCGAAATAAAAAAATATTTTTCTACATTCAGTGTGGAATAAAACTTTTAAATTGTTAGAAATAAGAAATGAAATCTTGTAAAAAGTACTCCAGTATAATACTACGCATAAAGAAAACGTCTGAGCATATTTTAAATAATTATACCTCTTTTGACAAATATCCACAGTGACCCAATCTGATTTGTATTAAAATTCTCTTAAATATTATTGCCATATTTTGGTTACACACTGCCCGCAAATAGCAGGAAAGGCAAAGGTAACCCAGTGTTAAGGTACTCTGATAACTTTGAAACACTTCCGTTCTCCACTTTCCAACGAATCCTCGTGTTGAGTGGTGGAACTCATCACCAGACTCTGTCCCGTTAATAACAAGCCGTAGAACATGGAATCAACGATAGTAATTATTATCAGAAAGCAGAACTGATCATAAACGAGTTCATCATACCCTAACATTGTCTCAAGTACATTTACACATAATTTTACAGATATAGTAACTAAATATAGAGAAAAACGTACAAGAGAAGAATTGTTACAGCAAAAACGAGAAAGGGAACGCCGCCGATATGAAAGAATCAAAAACGATCCCATAAAATGGGAAGAATTACGAGAGAAACAACGTCTCATGTATTTGAGGAAGAAGGGAAAAGGCAGCAGAAAATTAGTTGAAGATATGAACACTCGTTAACATCGAAAAAAAATATAGAAATGGAGGGAATCTTGTGCTACGTACCGAAGTAAAAATAAACTTTAACGTACCTTGCGTATTGCTAAATTATTTATATTATATATGAAATATTGGATTGAAATTAAAAGAAGAAAGAAATAATAACATCGCTCAGCTGGTGTAGGATGTGATAGAAATAAGCAATATATGAGTGTTCTAACTACTAATAAAAGTTGATTTTTTTACACAAACACATCTTTATTTAAATCTAATCTAAAAAATCTAAGGGACTTTTTTTCCTAGAAGTCCTATTTACCTAAGTAATGTGATCGAAATAACCATATTTAAAGTTTTATTTCAAATTTTTGGATCAATTAATCTAGAAAATCGCCAGAACAATATAACGACGCTATGATGAAACAAAAATTATTTATTAATGTCTGACACTGAATATCTTGACAGTGATGGCTTTTTTTCATGATTATGAATGATCTTCAGAATCAATACCATAGAAATGTTCAAATATAAGATTAGAAATTACTTAGCCTCGATTCATCGTGCGGGTGCCCACCGTGTTGCAGGGAAAGGAACTCGAGGTCTATTAATCACCCTCACTCTCCGAATTTCTTTTTCTAACTAAATTGAAACAAAATTTTACTATACCTAATTAAAAAAAAAATAAAACGAATATTTACTCAATCGTTCCAGGCATGTTCGTGAAAACGAAGCGTGGCCACACAGTATATCTACAGGACAGGTACAAGTATACTATACACCACAACAGAAACGGAAAGCAGACGTGGCGCTGCTCCAAGAGAAGGAACGGAGGCTGCAAAGCCAAGATTGTTTTTGTTGATAGTTATATAGTGTCGTCTTATGTGGAGCACAATCACGACCCACCCACTATATTGTATGAGTAGATATTTCATAGGTAACATAGCATAATATTTTTTTCTTATTTCAAATCAGCAAAAATGGCAATATACCTTTTTTTCCATACACTTTTTTTCCTACATTATTACTGTTTTTTTTATCTGTTTTAAACCTAAAAGTAAATAAAACGAATTTTAATTTCTTTTAACATATCAAATAAAATATTGAGATGTAATGGTTTTTTTATTTTGGCCGTAGCTAGAAATATACAACTTTTTGGTTTTTTTTTCAATTTTTAGATCCAGAATTTGACGAAAGACGTCTCCGTTCCGTTGGACACTGCCAGAGCGGTGAAATAGAAATTATACAAATATAATTATAAGAGGGTTATGAGATGAAACAAAAAACTATTAATGTTAATTACATTTATTGATCATTCAAATTGTCATGAAATACATAAAATAACAAGAAATTTACAATAAAAGAGTATAAATACTTAAATTTATTTTTACTAAGCCATATGATCTATTTTAAATAAAGGTAATAGAATAGAAATCAGCGTTGCTAGAGCAACAGACAAGAAAATAAGGAGTCAATGTATGAATTACAGGAATTAAATTAACATGGGGTTCGAAGGCACAGATGTGGAATCCCGTATTCAATAAAACGTTCTGCAAAGGTTCCTGGTGTTCTTTTCTTTTCTTGTTCCTACTTTGCCATATTTTATTCATTCGTCTTTGCGTTTAACTTCTGCAACTTGTTTCCTTTTTTTCACGATAACGTCGCTGTTTTTACGCCGCAGATAACGCAATTTTTAAAATTTTTACGATGTTAATACCTTAAGAGAATAAAATAATTGGTAATGTAATATATAAAACACAAAAAAAATACTAATTTACTTTTGTGAAGACCAATCAAGACAAGATTACAGTATAAAACATTACATATATTTCATTCCTATTAATTTAATAGTAATTTAATAGTAATAGTTAACATTTACTGTTCTTCTGATATACCAAAACTTCGATAAATAAATTATTATTAAAGGGTTCTATATGTTTTTTTTTTAAATACTATGCCACATAAATTTTGTATAAACCAAAAACAATGAAAATGGAAATCTTAGTATTTTTATAATGACTATGTTGTTCAAAAAAGCTTGCGTAAAAATTTTTTTCTTAAAAACTACGTAGATACTAAACAACAGTACGCACCATATACATTTGACTCCTTGACCTCCTGACCTTGTTTTGTAAATTACTTTAAAATATATAAATATACATATAACATTATTGTACTTCAAAGTTCCTTTATGTAATTAAAAGAGGCTTCTAATTTTAGGTATATGTTAGACATATGGAACCAAAGATTTGTAAATAAAACGAATAGAAATAGAATTGTTTAAAAGATAATTAACCTGCTCAATGTTTTTGTGATTTATGAGGATTTGCATAAAAAATATTGTTATAATAGTATATTTTCATTTATTAAATGTGAAATAAATTATGTAATATATATTAAAAAACACTTCTATCGTGCACTAACAAGTATGTGTTTTAAGCTATAAAATTATAAGTGCCTAAACTCTTCAGTGATGTAAGGCCTGAAGAGTCCCACCACTTGGGTCCTGGCTCCGTCATCAGATCATATGATTGTATTCACAAAAGCTACATATAACTGCAAAGTTTCATGATAATACAATTATAATAAGTGGGTTCAATACGGCTTCTTAGATTTTATTACATAGTTACCCAATATAATTGTGTTAAAAACAGCCAAATTTTCATAACACGACCGCATTTTTAATATTTGCAATAAGTTTAAACAAATGAAATGACAGCATCTAAATATTTTACAAACAGATTACATATAGATACAAAAATAAGAAAAAATCCTAAAATCAAAACTGAGCAGCCATATGTAGCCATATGTACAAGAACATGAAATTGTAATATAAAGTAACCTACTATTGTATTAGATTAAAATTTACATATAACATTAAATAAAGAAAAACTGTTAACTTTTAAAGATAATTTCCAAATTATTGATTTGTAGTATGTACGCGTACATAGGTAAACGAACGTATGTTATGCTACTTTAATACTTTATGAATAAACAATTCATAATGAACAGAGTGTATATTTTATTTTTATTACCTTTTTTAAGTATAATATGTCATAATATCTTTTTATTAAAAAAAAAGATATATTTTGGCGTTACATAGAAATTAGACCTATTCAAAAAGATTAGAAAGTCCTATTAAAGAAGAAAAGAGAATAATTCCGTGCCAATATACAAAAACCTAGCAGCATATGAGTCCGCATTCTATAATATACATATATGTTATAGAACTAACTATATTGACAAATACAATGGCTCTAAACATTTATAAAAAAATGCTGTTTTATCTAATATATATATATATATTATTCGACACTTTAGTAGTATGTAAATAAATACTGAAAACATGATCTATAATGTGGTAACTGAAAACATACATCAAAACGAGATCACATTTTAATATTTAAGTATTTTATTTTTTATACAGTATGTAACAACATCCGTTCCCTACTCTCCGCTGGGCGGCACTCGAAGCCAATATGCCTCATTGCCAGAGGGAAGAAATGCAAATATTAAATATTTTATTTACTTCCTTCCTAGCGCCACGGCAGCTTTAAAATGGTTTATATAAATTGTATATCTTAATGATAGTCGCATACATTTAAAATAAATTAAACAATATAATTTTAAAACATTGTTTCTTTTTCATTGCTTATAACAAACACATATAAAATAAGATTTACCAAAGTACGTTTATTTATGTCTAACACGATACTATTTTGTTGAGGTAAGTCAGTAAATATAAAAAAAAAAAATATATAATTTACATAAACAAAACAAAAATGAAATGAATTTGATTTAAAAACGTATTTACAGACATTATATCGCTTATTTGGTGATAAAATTACTTAAGATTAAATATTACGTCAATGTGTGGAAAGATTATTTACAAACTATAATAGTTAAAAAAAATGCATAGCAGGTGTGACTTAAATGAAAAAAATATTACCTTTGTACATAGAGCATTTAACTTGGGTTTTTTTTATCTTTTGAAGCATAGAACCTTAATTAATAACAAAAAAGAAACAACTTTGGTTCACAATAAATCTAATTACTAAATATCATTTAAATTTTCTATTCCCGTCGTGTTTGTGTACGTTGTATATTTTTATAATGGCGTCATTCAACGTGGTCAGCTTCGCTTTACAGCCTTTGTCACATTTATTGCAGACCCAGTGTATTTCCTGCTTCTGGTTGACATGTTTCGATCGTTTCTTGAACCTGTAGTCACCTAGGATGATTATAGCGTTGCCGGCTCGACTCCAGCTGTACTGCGGCACTACACCATCTAATAAAACAACAAAAAAAAAATTAACAAACTTAAATATTATTTTACTGACTATTATTGAAATTTTGGATATAAAAAGTTATATATTTTAAGTATGTTTATTAAGAAGTTATAGAAAAATATAAAGAAAACACGATATATATATATTTATATTCTCCGTTTATTTCTATTTAGGATTTATTTCTTAAACTATAATATTATGAATTTTTCGATTTTGCTCTGCTTTACTTATTATTAAATTTTAAGTAAAGAAAAGAAATATGGTTATGAATTGGTGATGACTGGTGGAATAGCTTCACGCTGTATCCCGCATGTAGCACGGTAGCCAGAAGGAAACTAGTATCAACACACTCCGTTCCCCACTTTTCGCCTTTTTAGAGATATTGCATGTTGAATTAAAGAATTCAATGCCATTCATTAATTTACGAGTAGTACCAGAAATTATTCATTTCCTCAATTAGGAATCAAACCAATAACCTTCGCGTTTACAAACTGCGTTACGACGGCATTACTGGTGGAATGGTTTATTTTCCAGTATAAGGTTGCGAGATGATGCGAGCCCTATCAGCGTTTACTACGACGTCTGGTGGGGAAGAGGGTACTCTGTGAATTTGCAAGCGCTACGTGTTGTTATTCATTATATATATTTAATGTTTTGAAATGTTAAAAGAACTGACAATTACTAAGTTGTTAAATACTGCACTCAAGTGCAAGTACTCAAGTACTATATGAAATGTATATCTCGAGGACAATAAATAAAAAGTAACGATATAAAATTTATTATGTTAAAAGAAAAATTACACTAATAAGAACGAGAGTAAAAACACATAGATACACCAAAGTAAAGTGGATTTTTACATTAAATTACCCATTAATAAACTTTAAAAATATTTTCATATTATCAAATATTTTTTTAAAAAATTAAATCAATGTGTACAATGTACAAATAATCTTCATAAACAATATTTTAAAATTTTTATTCCATTCTACTTAAGAAAAAAAAAATATTTTGCTTAGAAAACGTATGGAAGTTTAACGTTTTGGACATTAGAAACCGTTAAAGTGACGCCGGTTCGAATCCTGCTACGTTCTAATAAAAATGATAGTTTAAAAAAACTCTGACTTCAATACATACACAATAAAGTATACATTATAATTAAAATTTTAAGTATAATTTGCTTATAAACTTACTAAAATTGATGACACTTGAAGAATAAAACAAAAAATAAACTATTTTAATTCTACAAAAACATCTTTATAAGAAAATAGAACATATATAAAAAAAAAACTTTTTAAAATCTTCTATATATTTGTTCTACAAAAAAATAAAAAAAATGTTTTATATCTATTACACGTATAAAAGTATATAAAAATGTATTAAAAATACTAACACCATTTGTAAATACACCTGTTATTTTTAAAATGTGCAACTAATTCTTTAATGACATGATGCTCTATTATGAACGAATTAAGTACTCTTTTATCTTCATTTGATGATTTTGAAAAATTTTAACCCTAAAGGGGTGAAAATACGAGTTGAAAGATTTTATGGAAAATTCTTTAAATCGGCATCGATTTTTATGAAATTAGAAATTCCGACTCCGACGAAAATATGAATATAATATAATTGAAAACGTGTTTCATCGTTTTTTAGAATTTACTATTTAAACTGAAATTTAATTACATAAATATTCATATAATTAAAGCGAGCGAAGCGCCCAGATACATATACAATTATTGCATTTGCTTGGTCTAGACTAAGCATGGCGCCGGTTCCAGCCCTCAACACAGCATGCCGTAGAGGGGAGTGCCTGAATTTCTGCATCAGTCAGACATTTGAAATGATAGCAGTGCAGCGTTCATTTAATTATTTTAATAATGAAATGGTTTCATAGCAAGAGCACGGTGATGCACTCTCACCATCAGGGGCTGCATGCCCACATACAGACACTTATTGTACCTACATAGCCTACAGTACGACCGGGTTGTCGCGTTTATGTGGCAGATCACGTCGTGGCCCTGGTTGTGACCTCTGCAAGTATATTCTGATTGCTTGCTCATTTGTATAGTTCTTTTAAAGAATAATTTACAAGGTTCACAAGTGAGGGCACCGTAGTGCATACCTGACACGATGTCACCGCATATAGGACATAACTGCTTTGGTATTTCTGGAAACAATAATGGTTTTATATAGTGAAACAGTAGCAAAATAAACATATATTACTTTAAAATGGATAAATAATATATATAATGTTAGGGATCGTTCGACTTGCAACAGCTGGTGTAGGACACAGATGAGGAAAATATGAAATTACTGTATAATTTCTTCAACTTTTATGAATATTGAAATTTAAATCATTTGTATATATTAAGTTATGTAGATTACGAAGTGGAGCTTCATGGTGACATAGTTGCTTTCCGTAGACCTAATGTGCAAACCAAAAATATATTTTTCTTCCAAAGAAGCCCTACGTAAAAACATATTTTACCTTATATATGCGTGTTTTTTATGTTTAATATGATGATTTGGAATTCAAAAACTATTTTTTTTTTTGAAGATTTATTGTGGTTTAGTGGAACAGTAGATAGTATTATACATACATTACTTACTCTTCTAGGAAATTAAAAGATCTACAAAAGATCTACAAATTACAATAATAAAAATTAAAACATAGCTTTTGCTAAATATTTTGTATTTTATGATTGAATTTTCATTAAAAAGCAAAAAAATTAAAATAAGGGTCTTATTCTATATTTTTCTTCTACATTCTCCTTTCTGTTTTTCATAGATTTCCTCAGCCGCTCTCTATATGTTCTACTCTTCTCTCTCCATGTTTCCTAGTAGCTTTGTTTTCCCCTCTCAGTCATATCTTCAATATAAATATCAAAAATAATTATTATTTTGTGAAAATAAAGTGAATGTCGTGGCACCAAGGCTTAAGCGTGTGGCTGTAATCGATGGTTGGTTCCCACCCGGGAATGAAATTGAATGAAAATTCAATATTTTCATTCATTGGCTCTGGTAAGGGGAAAAAGTGCGAATTTGAGTTCACCCAATGAACACTCAATGCCTCGAGAGTTCAACGGAGAGTGCGGAACGGAAGTGTCTTGGGAACGGAGTGCTTAACACACTAGGTTCCCAGGTTCCCGCAGCCTATCCTGCTGTGTGCGCGATACAGCATGACGTTAAAAAAGAGTTTTTAATTAAATAAATAAATAGTTCTCTTACTTTGCTTCTTTTTTTGATATTTTTGTTTATCTTTCTTCTTTAATTCAGCATATTTAACTGGGTCATTTTTAATTTCTTGGTAACGTAACCTTGCTGTTTGACGCTTTTTTTCTAGCATCTCTTCCCTTGTTTGTTTCCTTTTAAATGTGCCATAATATAATGAAACTGAAAAAAACAAAAAAAATTATAAGTACCTAAAAATAGTTTATATTTTTGTTTATTAATATAAATAACTACAAACAAAATATTCTTTCAATTAAAATAAAATATAGAACAAAGGTAAAATTTTAGACAACCAAATAATGTGGCCAAATAAAACACGATATTCTTGATTGCTTAACTATGTAATATTTTTTTATTTTCATTTTATTTATTTTTTTCATTCATTAACTATGTAATAAATTTGTCACTAATTTGCCATATTTATTTATAAAAATTTACTTTCACTAGTGGCGGTAGATTAAGATATTATGTTATAATATTAAATAATGAAAATTCTTGAAGTCATATAAAAATATGTTTATTTACCTCACAATACAATATTTAACATAAATTATATTTTTATTCTATACTCTATGATTTATTTAAATACAAAATATTTAATTTTACACAACCTGTATCATCAGTAAATAGCAGTTTATATAAACAAACAAATTACTGTCACGTTAACCTGTTCACTTATTATAAAAATATTATCTATTTCTACAACATTATTCTATTATTGTGCAATAGACAACATTTTTTTTTTCAGCTGTATCCTACTGTATCCCGCATACAGCAGGGTAGGCAGAGGGAACCTTGGTGTTAAGACACTTCATTCCCCACTTACCGCCGAATTCTGGAGCCATTGCGTGTTGAGTGGCAGAACTCAACGCCGCGCTTTGCCTCGACACCAGAGCGAAGAAAAATGGAAATATAAATGTAATGAAAAATTTCACTTCTTCGAGTGGGAATCGAACCCACAACCGTCGCGTTTACGGGCGGCACCCTTAACCACTGCGCCACGACAGCCTCTAATAGACAACGTAAAAATTGTGATCCACTAGAAGCAATGAATTTTCTCACTCTGCTAAAACAAAACGCGGCGTTGAGTTACGCAATGTATCGTATTTAGACGGAAATTGGAACAGAGCGCCTTGACGGAGCTTTCTCTGTCTACCCTACTATATGCGGAATAGAGCGTGAAATTGAAAAAAAGTCCTCAATTGAGTCTTGTTCGACCGAGGAAATAACTTTTATGACATTTTTTATTTTATAAAGTGAACAAGAAACTTTGGTCACCGTCATCCGCCAATTCTCTAAGATACTATATGAAGTTTTTAAGACCAAACTAAGAGTTTGTATGAGATTATTTATTTGAGTATGGCCGCTTTTTCACTATACTGGTCAATTTTGGTAAATTTTAATACATTGTATTTTTTACGCAATTCAGTATTTTTGATTTAATTTAGTTATGTTATTATTTAACTGATAAAAATATTTTTTGTTCCTTTTTTTAACGTCAAGCAAGGAACCCAGGATCTAGTATAAAGATATTTCACTCTCCACTTTTCGCCGAATCTAGAGACATATATGGAAGAAATATAAAGTAGACCATCATATAAAGAAAGGCTGTGTTAAATTGTTTATTAAAAAAAACGCTCCAAACCGTGACAATAGAGATATTCTTAAGTCCAACATAGCGAGCAATCTGCGTGAGTTCAATCACGACTACATACTCGTAGGTAAGTTGCCTTTTGTACTAATTACATACATACACACAACACAATACAACAACTTATACTGTCATTTTAATTATACTAACAACCACAACTTATAATATAACGAGAAATATATTAATAATCTTATAATAAATATATACAAAATATTATTTTATATTAAAATATGTACATCTTTCATCAAATAACATCATTCTTCATCTTCATCAATCTAGCCGTGTCGCAGGGGCACATGCATGAGACAGTGAAGGCGACAGGTTCGATTACCACTCCCGGAAATGAAATATTTAATATTTTCTTAAATACTCTAATCCTCGAAACGGAACTTAACATCACGCTCTGTCTTGCCGCAACGAGGAATTTAAAAAAGTAATTTCGCCAATTATTAATCGAACCCACAACAAAACAAACGCGGTCTAACAATTCTTTTATTAATCTATATATTATATACTAAGGATCGTGATTATGTATTTTATTTCTGTACACTGTAACTCCACCGTATGTATGTATGACCGCCTTGCAGCCGAAGTAGCTTCTTCTGCTGCACTGCCACCTCGCCCTTTCATTTCTTGAATAGTGAAGGGAGAACTTGTAGCCGTCCACCACCATCATAGTTCTGTTGTTTCTTGACAACATAAACGACACTGAAATATTAATTGTAATTAATCATATATTTTAATTATTAATTTTGTTTTTAATATTGAAGGAGTTTAAATTTTGAACATATAAAAGGCCATAACCTTATAAAGAAAAAACATATTTTAGAATAAATAAAGTATATAAATAAATAAAATAATATTTTTCTAAATACATAAATAAATACAGAGGCACAGAACAGTCAGCGTATATTAGAAAAAATATATAATAATATACAAATAAAAAAAATAGTAATTATCTGTATTATGAAAACAACAAGAGTTTTAAATAACTGAAGAACGTCACTGAGTGACTGACAGGCAACGTATAAACAAAATTACTGGGTTTAAAAAAATGAAATTTACCAGGTGGCTTAGATAATGTAGGGGAGCAGGCCCGTATTTATAAACCGCTCTCAACTCTGATATCGATGTTAAGAGCTATCTTGAGATGCCATTTTTATTCATAAGATTATTAAAACGGCTAAGTTTCCCCACTTTCGAGTCGAGTTCTAAACTATATAGAGAGAGATAATTTGTCCAAAAGGAATGCTATAATCAAACTTAAATGTTAAATTCGTAATATATTTATGGAAATTTATACAAACTATACTAAATCCACTTATAAATCTTTATTTTCTATGTTTAGATATCTGTTCCATCTTTTCTTATGGAACAGATCTCTGGCGTTAAACAATCGAAACGCGAGGCGTAAGGTTTTATATACTATGAATTAGACTTAAAAAAAAGTGGGAGTTTTATTTGTGTAATAGATTAGTTTTACAATTCTATTCAAACCCATAACCTCAGTTAAGCTAGTTACAATTATTTACACTAACCTATTGCAATGTCTTTGATATTTGTAAAATTTTTTCGTTATTTTAACTAAGATACATTTGAACGGTAGCGTGATAAGTATCATTTTATCTTAACAAAAAAGAACCACATATAAAACATCCACATATAATAAATCTTATCCGACATATAAAATATCCGTTCCTGCATTAGTATACAAAAAAAAGCGACGGACTTTTTTTTTCTTTACCTTTCTGCCGTATTATCAAGATTAAACAGAGAAAAAACATTCCGTTCTCCACTTTCTGTCGATTTAGAGACATCAAGTATTGGCAGATGGAACCCAATGTCACATAACAAAATTTAATGCTTTTTGCTTAACTATATTTTATAATATTATAATAGTATTATTATTATTATTAATATTATAGAGCAGAGAGAAAATTATGGAGACTTAAGACACTCCGGTTCCTACACACCGCCGCCATTTTTTGCATTTTGCGTCGCTTTGACTCGTTGCCAAAGCTAGGAAATGATTCTTTTTCACAAATGGAAATCAAATACGTAATTGTCGCATTTTAAAACATGCACTGTACCGCACGCCACGAACTCCCTTTGCCTTTAATATAGGTATTCCCATACAAGTCCATTAGGTAAATATAAAGTAACTATAAAACATTTCAATTGAGATTTATCTATATATTATATTGTTTGTTATCATTATCATTATCATTATCATACAAGCCAATTCGGGCTTAAGACCGCGAAGAATGATTAATTATTATTATTATGTTATAATAAATAAATTAATTAATTAT
Source organism: Heliconius aoede (assembly GCA_037355905.1). Classification (NCBI taxonomy): domain Eukaryota; kingdom Metazoa; phylum Arthropoda; class Insecta; order Lepidoptera; family Nymphalidae; genus Heliconius; species Heliconius aoede. The sequence goes on from JBAIZZ010000043.1 coordinate 283,868, forward strand.
ATATTTATTATAATACTATAGGAGTTAGGACCATTTTAAAGAGATCTAAAATGACAAAAGAATTGTTTACACAATAAGCTGTCAATTAAATGCACCAAATTATATTTTTTATGTTTAACTAACAATTAAACTCGTTTCTATAATGATTGTTCAAATAAGGAGCAAAAATATTTAAGCTGTTCTAAGAAAAATCATATAAATCGTATTAAGGTTAAACGTAAAAATATAATTTTAACTAAAACGCATCCAATTAACATACGAGTACATTGAACTTTCACTTGCAACGAAAATTTGAGAATTAAATTTGAAAAAGCAAATAATATTGATTTAACTATTATCCATTAACTGTTAACCACTAAAGCGACGAATCGTAAACTTTTATTTACCTATCACTATAGTTTAATTCTCACGATTACAATCACACTATACGATATATTCTCTACAGGAACTACCCCATGTGTTTCTAAATTAGGTAACTATGTGGTAATCTTATCTTTGTTGATGAGAAGATCAGAGGCGTCATGATTGTGAATGCCTTGCACTGCTACTATAATTTTGCCATTAGTTTTTATTACCGCTTTACAGCATTTATAGGCATGGGTGGAACAGATCCATCTAACGATACCGTTTCTTATGGAATGCTTGCAATACGTGTATTTATTGAGCACAATCAACGGGTTCCCTCTGATTGATTTTGTTATGTAGGCTTCTTGGACTGTAAAATAAATATTTTATTAATAATTCTTTATTTACTGATTAAATTTTCCTTAATCAATTTTACAGGACAAAATTTCCTTTTTCTAGAATTGAGAACCGAGTTTCTTAACACTCAGTTTTCTATAAAATATTTGATTAAAAAAATTAAAGAAATTCATGAGGTACTTCAATCTTTATATTATATCAATAAAATCTAGATCGCTATAGAACACGAGTGCGTTAATACTGAAATATTATGCCACTATATTTGTACTTATTACTGACTATATAAGGCAAGAAATTCACAGAGATCACTAAATCGTTTATCACATTTTTAGCACCTAAGACTTACAATGTAGCACCATTTACTTAGTTAAATTTGTTCTACTTATACATACATACAATCGCTCGTGAAAATTAATGACCATTTAAATATCAACATACAAAAAGATTGATTTAAAGTTTAAAAAAATATATAAAAGTGAAAGTGAAGGAAGATTATAAAGGGCCTACCCTTCAAAAAAATTGAAAAAATATTAACAATTATTTTAACATTAAAAAAATTAAATAAAAAATATGCAATAGTCATACAAAAAACTCGGTAGGTGGATGATTATGATAGTTTTTTGCGTATATTAGTTTCTTCAGATCGGTGTACACTCTGGCCGGGCAACCGTCATCGTTGTGAGTGTAGCAGCCCCAACACCACTTGTTTTCTACATAAAGTTGTCGTGTAAACGTGAAGTCACCAAGTCTCATTAATGACTCTCCGTCCCTAGAGTACATGAATGTCACTGAAATAAATAAATTTATATTAATATAAAAATATAATAATAATTACTATTATAAATTGTTATTATATTAAAATTCTTATTTTTTATTATATATAATATAAAAAATCTCACGCATTCTAATATTAAAATTATATTTGAAATCAAACCAATTGTTCTTGAGATCAGCGCATTCAGACAAACTCGTCGTTTCTTTCGACTCATCAGCCTTTGTAAGTTTTCATTAAAATCTTTTTTCATTGCTAAATCTTTCTGGGCTGAAAACGTAATGTTTGTATGTATGAACGTAGGTATTCGCCTTTTTATAATGCTTCCCGATGCCAACTTGTAACGTAACACCGTACTGAGTGGTACATCCGGTAAAACAAACTCAACTATATTTACAAATAAAATTATTATTTTAAATTAAATTCACTTTAGATGTTATTTCTAATTTTATTCGTAAAAACATCTAAATTAATTAATTTTGAATTTATTCTCAGTATTTCTAAATGATTATATTTCTAATTATTATCGATGACGTCACATCCGATAAAAGAACCACAATTCCAAAACAAAACTACTATTTCAAATTAAATTTACATTAAATGTTACCTCCAATTCTACTCATTAAAAGATCGAAATTAATCAATTAAGAATTTATTCTCAATATTTCCTAACTATATTTAAACTTTCACATAGAAACCTTTCTTCGTTCTGCAATACGCTGGCGCGTCGTGATTGTGTGCGTCGGCGTTAAAGTAATATATCGCGTTATCCGACTTCACGCGCACTTTGGCTTTGCAATACTTTTTCCTATTGGAGCAACCCCAGACGGAGGAATTATTGCTATGTTTGCAAAAAGTATATCCGTTTATCATCAGGAGCCTCGTACCGCGTTGCGTGGTTATAAATTTATACTCCATAACTGCAATTTTGACATAATTTAGTTATTCTTTATAATACAATTTTTATTTATATTATTTTTATTAACGAAACAAATTAAAAAAAAAACGAAATAAATATAAAGATTTTTTTTACTGGTATTTATTAACCTGGTAGGAAAACCAACAACGGTTTTTTTTTATATCTGTATTAAAAGCAATAGAATTCAATAATTATATTATTTGTTATTATCGCATCTATTGCCTAATAAAGACTAAAATTGGAAAAGATAAAAAATAAACTACATAATTAGCAAATATCTATTTATAATTATTTAATTTGACGATTATAACATTTAAAAAATTACGAATTCTGATTTTAAAAATTATAAAGTTTAATAGTTAAGAATCGATTAAAATTATACACAATGATATTAATACTAACACACACACACAGATAAACACACACGCTCACAGTTCCACTATTGTTAGCGTCAAGCAATTCTCTCATATAGTGAGGTAGGCAGAGAAAACTACACTAACACAATTAAGACATTAACATAAATTAAGACAATTCGTTCTCAACTTAAAATTTTTCATTATTATTATTCTATAACAATAGTGTACAGTTTCTCTCTATATATCTACATACATATCTCTTTTCTTTATCAATTCCCTTCATGTGAATTTACACCGTGACGTTAAATTTCCCTCAATTGGCACGCTCGAAACGCCACAGATGAAGAGCTGAAGTAAAGTAAATTTTTAATGTAATTTAACCAATTCACCATACTTGGTTCTAAAATACGTGGGGGGTGGATGGTTGTGTTCCAAATTATGGTAAAGGATCACGTTAGCCGCGTTCATTCGCACCCTCGCTTTGCAATTCAAAGATTTTCCTGAGCACGTCCAAATGTAGCATGACTTGTTGATCCTCGAGAATGTGTAGTTTTGTATCACCATCAAGTGTCCTCCTCTAGATGAATTTATGAACTCGTAACTTATACCTAAAAATGGTTAATTTTTACTTTTAATATAATTTTTAAAAATTTAATGTATTATTTTATATTAAGAGTATTTTTTAATAATAAAAGTATAAAAAATTAACCTAATAAAAATATATATAGGACAGATAAACACCAACACGTATGTTGAGTGGGCTACTTTTTTTAATGTCATGCTGCTGTACACCCTGTTATGATTATTTGCATGCTTGTTTTTGTTGTTGTATTATTAATGCGGACTTTTGTCAAACATTATGACACTTCTTATGACGGAATTATTGATATGATAAAAATTTTCTTACAATACGGCACGTGTTCAGAATTTATTATTATTTTGTTTGACATTCTTCTTTTTTTAAAAAAAATAAGAAAAAACATTAAAAATATGAAAAAAATATTTATTTTCAATTATTTATAAGAATTATACACTTAAAAAAAATATGTGGGTTCGACTAATTCGTTGGGACAATATGCCACACGGTTTATTAATAGCGATTACTTTATAGGAAATTATAATCACATCCACTTTGTAAAAAAAAATTATTAAAATTTAAAGAAAATTAATGCTTGTGATTCGCATCATATCTAACAATATTACTATATTTATCTAATACTACTTTAGCGGGACATCCTTTTGACTTTCTCTTAGAGCAGTACCAGCATCTCGCCTTCCAACTGTCTGAGAACGTATAGTTTTGGAAGATCATAACTTTTCCTCCACTTGGTTTTTCAACTATATGATAGAAATTATCTAAAATAAAAAATAAACCTTGAATTTAACCAATAAAAGTCAACTCGCAAATAGTGTCAAGGTACCTACTCGATTTTGCATATCTGCCCGAAATCGGTACATTACGTTTTCAGTTGCCGAAATTCTTCACTTTAGGTACTAAGTAAGAAAACGACAAAAAATTATAATCCACAGTTGAATTAAGGGTCATGTCCATAAAAAAAAAATTAACGCTTGATACTTTCATACAAAATTGCATAAAACCGAGATTTCGCTTTTATTTTTAAAAGGTTCTGGTTTCATCACCAGTCAAATCTATAATTGAAATGTCATTTTTATAGGTAATGCGTTGCAACTGCAAGCTAGGGTAGTAGGAACTTATTTTATTAGTTTCACTGATTTTATTAGTAAGTAAGATGATCAAATTTTAAAATATAGTTCATTACCTGCGCGGTGACAGCTCACTAACATTAAATACACAGCACAATAACTTTCAAGTTACAAACTTTAACGTACTGATTATGTTATAAAGAATAACAAATGTCTATTTCAGCTTCACGCTGTATCCCGCTAAAGTAAAAGTATATTTGTAACAAATCTGATAAAAAATACGTCACCAATGTAAATTATCTTTTGTTCACATATATGTGTACATTATAATAATAATATTAACTTATTATGACTATTTAGTCATTATAAAAGTCTATCACTCTTTAAACAACATTAGTAATATTACAAAAATATTTAATATGGGGAGCGGAGTGTCTTAAAACTAGATTCCCTCTGACTACCCTGCTGTGCGCGGGATACAGTTTGAACTTTGACACTTCTTTAAGCTCCTCTTTCTGCTGCAGTTCCAATAGCGATTGTCGGTCCCGGTCTGAGAATATAAATTATTATTAGCAAGCATCATAAGCCTTTTCATTTTTATCATCTGGACGAATGTGTACGATAAACCTGAAAAATTAAAGAAATGTTAGCTTATCAATAATTTTTTTCTCAACTCTAAGCACTTCCCAGCATGCAGAGAAAATTGCGTATGCGCAGCGTTATATTTCGCATAGAGCATATTATACTCGTATATCCCATTCGTCTCAGCTTGTGGCTCAACTACAAGGACTACGCGTTGAATGGCAGAACTCAACGCCGCACTTTGGCTTTCCAGTGCCGGACCATATCAATACTATATGTATAATTCATTATTTATTACTATACATTGGATTATATGCACTATCAAAATGCCAAAATATGCTTGCAAATATGCACAATAAAAACTATTTATAATTAGAATTTACGTTTATTTAAGTGTTAAGTTATAATTATATAAGTTACAAATGCTGCAGAAAACCTAGAATAATATAACTTATTTATTATAATCTGTGTGACAGTAAACAATAATATATTTTTCTATATTAGGTTTTCTACAGCAAACTAGTGACGTTTGTCATTAACATCAATTTATAGGCTGAAAATGACCTTTCGACGTCAACTGACGTTATCGGACAGAACTCGAAATTTGGGACCGTTCCTGCAGATACCTCTTCAGGAAGAGTTTGTCCGGTGCCGACATGTTGCAGTACTGACATGTTGATCGATTTGATATTTTTTCGATAAGGTAACAGAAACAAATTAAACTATAAACAAAAAGTATTGTCGCATATTTTACCTTGATTTAGTGTTAAAAATAAATTTTAAAAAAAAGTAATAAGATTTTATTGCTTCACGTTAAATAGCGCTTAGCAAGCCAGAGGATACCTGAGTAATGGAGACCTAGTGATCAGACACTCCGTTCAATTTAAGACTTTCGCCCTACCAAAATTATTGCGTGTTGACCGGCGGAACTCAACACTGCGTCTGGCCTCGAATCCCCAAACGAGGAAATGATAATATTAAAAAATTACCTCATCAGACTAGGTAGATTGTATGGTTTTAAATTAAAATCAGAATATTGTGCGTTGAATGCACCACACTGCACCATGACGGCCCAGTTCTTACTACTTATTTTTTTAAATAAATTAAATTTGACCAGAAATTTAGTAAAATAGAATATTTACTGTTAGCTTTATACTAAGAGGTCAATTTGATATACGTTCCATTGCGTTGCTTAAAGAAAGTTGGCGGCTTATGATTATGTCGCAAATTATGGAACACCAAGTTTCCCTTGGTGCTGAACCTTAGACGAGCTTGGCACCTCTCTAGACTGAGCTTTTTAGTGCAATTCCAATATCGACTGTCGTTTGTGGTTTGGACGAAAGTGTAGTTTTGTAAAAGTAACGACGGCTTCTTCATGTTAGCTATCCTTATAGTTTTGAAGTTTAATCCTGAAATGGTTGTTGCTGTTATTAAAAAATAATAAAAAATAAATTTAAATTATCTAACTAAAAATATTATAAGATTTTTCCAACACTTATAAATATTATTGTAAAATGTCTTTTTTTTATGGGAGAGGACAAGGCAAACGAGCGTCCGGGTCACCTGATGGTAAATGATCACCACCGACCACGACCCCATGCAACACCAGAGGAGCTACAGGTGCGTTGCCGGCCTTTAAGGTGGAGGATGTTGGGCGCCGGGGCCCGGCATAATGCGAAACGTAGTGGCAAGAGCCACTACTTCACGCCGATTTTAAATGCCGGGGGTGGTAATAGTCCGGTCAAGTTTGCCCATGCTTGTTGCCATTACTGGCGACGTGACCCTACCACACGTACTTTAGTCGCCTTTTACGACACCGACAGTACCAGGGTGATCCTATTCTAAGCCGGGATCACACGGCTGACTTCACCAGAGCTAAGAAATGAAAACATAAATAAATATATTCTTTCCTCGAGTGGAGATCGAACCCACAACCCAATACAAAATGTTCTGCAAAATCAGTCGATTTTGCAGAACATTTTGTACCACTGCGCCATGACCGGCCTCAAATGGTCAATGCCAAATTGAAGTAAGAAGTCAACAACTTTAATTTAGTATTTTTTTTATTTACAAATAAAGGCATATAAAACAAGGATTATAAAAAATGAAAACATTTAAATTGAACTAAAATATATTTGCAATTTACTCAACGAACAGAATAAATTTTTATACGTACATAAATCGTAATATATAATAAAGATTATATTAAAAATCAGCTTCACACTGTATCCCTCACACTGCAGGGAAGGTAGAGGGAACCTAGTGTTAAGACAATTTATTCCTTATATTATATATACTTTTATATTGAGTTTCACCACTCAACATCAATGCCTCCAGAATTCGGCGGAAAATGGAGAGAACGGAGTGTCTTACCTCTAGGTCCTTTAACTTCAACTGTTTGTACAATTTTCTTTGGTACCCTAACCCTACTATTAAAATTATATTATTGAATTCGAAATATTAATACTTGCCTAATGTCGAAAAAAAAAATTAATTTATAAGTAAATAAAACGCAAAATTCCTGAAAAAAACGAATAATGTTAATAGTAAAGTTTTACATAATATATGTGTTGAGGAACCAGTATTTACGTAAATAATAATGATGAGATCACGTCAGTTTTGGTCATATTAGTTGTTGTAAATTGTTAGAAGTGCAGCTGCCATTAGCGGATTATAGAGAGGCCGGGTGAGTAGGGCCCACTCCAGAATAGTTCCGTGCCCACCCCAGAAATGTTTCTAATAAAAAACTTTCTCTAAAAATTTTAAGAAACAACGATTTACGAACATATCTTTTCATAGAACACTAAAACCCAGGCTCCCCCTAGAAAATATCCCTAGATATGCCCATGGAAGATAGAGAATATTTTTATTAAATTATGTACCTAAATTAAGTACTTCCTAGTTTTTAAAAACTACAATCAACAATGGTTTTTATCTATAACTATACATTTAAAATAATTATATGAGGCCTTCGTGTCGAAGGTTCGATTCCAGTGAAATATTTTAGTTCTGGTGTTAAGTTCCGACTCTCAACACACAATGCCTCAAGAATTCGGCAAAAAGTGGGGAACGTAACTGCTAGGTTTCTAGGTTTCCTGCACAGCAGGATGAGCAGAGGGAACCTAATTCTTAACTACTATAGTATATATTTTCATAGTGGCGTGCGTTAAACACACGAGGCGGGTGATTATGTTCAAAAGGCAAGCATACAACTTGTGTGCAATCTTCGTTTATACGGACTTTGGCCCGACATTTTCTAGATATTCTCCTCGAGCAGTACCAGTTGTGGGCATTTTTGTTCATTTTAACGAACGTGTGCCCTTGCATTACCAGTATGTGACCGCCACGAGAAGTCTCTACGAACTCGAACGGTCTCTCTGCAAATATTGCAAATGTAAATGATATATTGCAATTTATTAATTAATCTTTTCATTCTTTATTACAAAAAGAGATGTTATTCGTTTATCAATGAAGTATGGGTTAGTATTTGAAGACTTGTTTATTTTTTTTTCACGTTTAAACCTTATTTCATTATAGTTCATATATTTCAATAATGTATATCTACAGATTTTTCAAGATCTGAAAAAATATAAAATAGACTTTACATTTTAGTAAATTCAAAGAAACTACTTCTCAATTATACAAATAATTTAATGTGAATAACCAGTTTGTACTTAAGAAAATTAAGTACACAAAATAATAAGTAAAATAAATGATAACAAAATATAATAATAATATTTAAGTTTTTGTTTTACATATAGAAGTGAGCCAAGCCTTGAGACATTCATAAGTGAATTTTGAAATTACAGCCACATTTATAAAACAAACTCTTTCTATTCCTCTCACTTTTATTGAACATTCAACTTATTTGCTTTTATGATCACATTCGTTGATTGCTAATTTTTCTTTCTTTTTACTTTCCTTCTAACTTCCGTGGTAAGTGGCGGACCTCAACGCCGTACTTTGTCTACCAGAGCGAGGAGATAAAAATAATTCACTTTCCGAGTCGAAATCGAACCCACAGCCGTCGCGTTTACAGTGATACGACGCCACGATTGACATCATTCACTTAGTGAACATTTTGGCTTTCTTCTTGGTTAGTAAATTTTAAAATTTACCAATAGTTTCACAGCATCTCAAGTCTTACTTAGTTCATCATTCACAAACATTTGGTTTGGTTTTACAATAATAATTCACAATTATAATATAAACATAACACGTTTTTTTAAAGCAATCGTCAACATAATTCTCTGTCAGACTGACAGCACTTCAACTTCTTCATTTTTGGTATCGTACCCGCTCACCGCACCTACATCAGCTAAAATCAATTGTAATCATGTAAATAGATGTTATGTGGCATTTTTGTGTATATTCCATCAGATGTCATCCTGTACATCGTGGGCGGGTGTGTGTGGTAGGTGTCTGCGTAGATGATCCGTTTGTTCCTGTCCATCTTGAGATATGCTCCACACTGCATGCTGACTTTTTTAGAACACTGTAGTTTCCTAGCTCCTTTCATATGGAATGAGTATGAATAATTTTGGAATAGCACCACGGATTTCTTACCACCGAGTGGCAATATAACGTAATCCATACCTGAAAGTTGAACCAAAAGTTAATTAAGCGTAATATAATGTTTTGGAAATGTATAACAAAATGTAAATTATTAGAAATAAACTTGTTTACGTATCATTTATACTTAAATTTGAGATTAAACGAGAATTTATAATAAAGATGAAAATTTTGCTATATACTCTATATAAATAAAAACAGTACAGACCGTCTGTGGAGCTGTATTAGATATAAACATACAATATGCAAAGATATTAATATGAGTTACTAGACTGATAGAAAGATAAAAAGAAGTCTCCTCTATAAATAAAACATTTTTTGTAAACTAGTAAATGACGGACAACTACTGCACCTTACAAAAAATTGGCGTGAACGTTAGAAAGAAGTAAGACACTAAATGAGGTGATCTTGGTAAAAGAAAAGTCATTTGAATTTTTATTTCACGCCATACAAACTTAGTTGTAGGAAACGATTTGTTTATAATATTACAGAATTTAAATTAAAATAACCAGTTACAAAAATATTTAATTTTTATTTTTATAGTAGTAATTATATTTACAAGACTTAGAGATATAACAATTACTATGAACGTATATTTTTAAGTATGGAAAAAGCAGTTTATCATTTTGTCACATGTCAAAATATTTTCCAATTCTAATGACATGGCGTTACTTTTATTACACAATCGTCTCTAGGTGAAAATGTTATCCAATATTAATAACGTGGATTCACTCTTAGTATGGAACCATCTGACGCTCTCTCTAGATAAGGTGGGAGATGGTTATGGTCCAAATGGAACGCATCAATATTGTTATCTTTGAAACCCAGACGAGCTTTGCAGCCTCCTTTACTTTTTCTAGAACAATAGTAAGTGTTCGGGTTGCCACCTTGCACTGAAAAAGAGTACCCGTTGACCACTATAAGATTGTATTTCCCTTTGCTCGATGGAATTATTTCATACCGAATGCATTCTGAAAATAAAAATGTTTTAAGTAAATAATATTTGAGGAGGGGGGGGGGGGGTGTGGCTCTGTAAATAATGTATTATTTTAATTAAATTACGTATGAATAACCTATTCACAAATAAAAACAATTTAAATGTCGAAGGTAACTCTGAGCGAAAGCTCAATCATTTCGGTGTAACCTGCCATACGTTACACCGAAGGGATTAACAGAATATAGCCTTACACTAGTCTAATAAATAGCCTAATAAATAGTATTTTATATTATTACTAATATATATTAAATTTCAACCTCACGCATATTCCCGTGTTCTCCGCTTTTATAACCTTCTAAACATTGACGACATAATAAGGCGAAAGAGGTATGTAGAGACCGTAGCGTTTGGCGCTCCGTGCTCTGAATACCTCGCTAGGGATAAAGTGTGAAATTAAGTTAAGTTCACTTTTAACTTTGAGCACAGTAACGGTGCAGGAACACAAACTGTAAACGTGACAGGTTGAGAATTCGATTTCCACTCGAGGAAATGAACTATTTCCAGGTCCTCGCTCCGGTTACAACGCAAAGTGTGGCGTTGAGTGCCGCAACAATACGCAATTACAGAATTCGGAGAAAGGTGAGGAGAAAACGAAGTATACACAATAAAAGTAAATAATTAGTAAATAGTCTATTAAACGTATTTAACATTAAACTACAAAAGAAAATTATATTAATTGAAATATTGCTAACAGCTAGTACAACAGTCAAAACTATGGAAATAAATCAATAGCTTATGAAACTAAACTGATAATTTTAAAGCTTGTCAAATTCTATATTAAAGTTCTTGTTGAGAATATCACAATATTGCCGTTTTGATGCTTTATTACTATAATATGCAACGTCGAACCATTCACAATACAAATCAAACATTTGCGAGGCGCTTTTAAAACTTTCTAAATATAATTTCTTTGGATCTGTTCTAATAGAATCGGAACCCATGGTCACGTACACTTCTGACCATCTTTCCATCTATCACCGTATTTCTATGTGTACTAAATAAATTTCTTCCACGACGTCGTCACAATTCTCTCACTCGTAGAAGTGGTATTCAAGAACATAGTCTTACATACCTTCGTTTTTTGCTCATCTTGAGTAGGAAGAAAATAGTTGAAAGTATTTTTGCGGTCACGTTTGGTTACTTCAGTCGTTTGACGGCGTGGTGTTACTCTTTGCGTATAGATAATAACAAACTGCCATTGTCTCTGACGGTCTCCGAGACTCCAGAATTTATCAAAAATTATCTTTCGATCACACTCTCTAAATTTCGTGGCACATTTCATACGACAATTATGATTACAAGGGTTTTTTAATTGCTTCTCTTCTATTTCTCTTCCTTTATGATTTTTAAAGCGTTTTCCATGATTTTTTAGACTCTTTCTTTTGTTTACTATCTGATTTTCTTTATGTGCCAGTCTTTTCTTACCTTTCTCAGTGTGTTTGATTGATTGATAGTCAATAGTACCATTACTTTCAATACATATTTCAGAACAACTAGATGTCGAAGCAGTGTTTCCCTTATTTTTCGGAGTTTTATATTCATGCACAATGTTCCCAAGCATGTCTTTAAAATTACTAAAGACGTTTTGAAAATTTTTTGGTAATGGAGACTTTCTTTTAACTGAAAAGGTGTTACATTTCATATTAAAAAGAAGGCACTCTTACTAAGGTACTGACAACTATATTTGACAATTTGATTTCACCCTGATGCAGATAAATCTGCAGTGTAACAATAACACTAAAGTATTTTTTTCAGCTTCGCACTGTATCACGGGATGTAATCGTGGGTGATCGCGGAAAGGTTATGTAAACATATCCTAGTGTTAAGACACTCCGTTGTAATTAAGACGCTTCCGCTTCCCACTTTCTACCGAATTGAGCAATTGCGCGTTGAGTGGCGGAACATATACATATATAACAATTTCAATACCTCATAGTCTATATACAATTATATATATATTAGTATGTAAGTTTTTAAGTTCTAATAATATTTAATATTATCAATAATATTAAGTTTTATTAAAAGAACGAGAATAACTTAAAAATTAAAATTATATTATTTTCTAGTCACGTTGTATAATTTTTAAAACAATTATCAGCTATAACTGCAAGTATAATTTTAAAAAAATTACCAGCTTCACGCTGTATCCTGCATATAGCAGGACGGGTAGAGGGTACCTTGTTAGTGTTAAGACATTCTGTGCTATTTGCGTGTTAAGTGACTGAACTCAACGCAGGGCTTTTACCTTCGTGAGCTATTTATATTTTATTGCATATTAAGTAGTAAAGTAAGTATTAAGTAATAAAAATAAAACAATAATAAGTAGATTTCTAAAACATTCCCGAAAGTTTTTTCTGGCTGATGGATAACTAATACAATGGAAAAAAAAATTAAGAAATTTTTAGATATAATCCTTCCTTAGTTTTGTGGAACACAGGCGGAGGATGGTTATGTCCGAACTGTCCGGCTAAAATGACCCCATTGTCATCTACCAATAATTTTGCACCACATTTGCCTCTCAAAGCCCTCGAGCAACGCAGGTGCCGTTTGTTTTTCAAATTTCTATAGGAAAATGTGTAATCTTCATACACTATTAACTCTCCACGACTCGATGGCAAAATTTGTATTTTACCTGAAAAAAATTGAATTTAATTTCGTAATATATCTTTATTTATTTTAACTGAAATATATAAAGTTTTGTTTTTTAACTAAAATATTAAATCAATATTCATTTATAAAAGTACTAGGAAAATATATATGTGTAACTTAGATATATTTATTCTGTGGCAAAAGTCATCCATCGATCTCTAATCCATGATTAATAAAAGAATAAAAACTTTCACTTCTTAATCTTTATTTAACGTTTATAAGAGTTTTAAATTTAATTATTATTAAACTAATACAGATTCTGTATTCAGTAAGGTCGTGTTACGCTAACAATCAGAATATAAAACAAATGAAATTCTAATTTATTTGAAGCTTGCGTCTTTCAGCTTCACGCTGAAGCCCGCGTGTACCAAAGTGACAAAAGAGAGCCTAGTGTTGCGACACTCACTCCCCACTTTTTGCCGAATTCTGGTGCCATTGCATGTTAAGTGGCAGAATTCCACACCGCGCTTCGCTTGACACCAGAGCGAAGAAATTAAAATATTAAAATATATTATTATAGTTACACGACTGACGCCCCTGCACCACGACTTGACTCATATATGTTCAAACTAATGTGTAAAACTCTGTTGTTAGTTATGAAAGCAAATATTGAAATGCTAAGGAAGAAAAAATTTAGTCCTAAGAGTAGACGCAATGCGCATGCCAAAATATCTTCCATAATAGAGGGGCGGGTAGAGTGATCAATCCTGTAGCGGAGGATGGGGTCACTTCCGTTCTTTTGAAGAGGACTCGAGAAATACTAGTGAGAGGGTGAAAGTTTTATGGCTATTGTTACATATAATTTCCGGCCCTCGAAGTCAGGAAGAGCGAGGATATCATCCTAGATATTATGGTAATATATATCAGTTAACAAGTATATTAATATTAAATATACAAAGAAAAAGATAAGTCAATAAGAATTTTCAAATGTTTGTCGCTTAAATTACCCGTATACTTTAAGTCATTAGGCCACTTTAAGGACCATTCTCAGTTTTGACATACATATGATTCTTAAGGTATTCTATTGCCAAAGCGATTAAATGCAAATATATAACGGTACGATATATAAAGCTTACACCTATCGTCTATCACTATCGTCAATTACTAATAAAGTAATTTACTTTCTGAATTAGGTGACATAAAACGGTAATAAATGAAAATTGAAAAACAAGAAAAAAATCTCTTAAATAAGAAAAAATATAAACATACCAGTACAAAGTAGAATTACATATTTTTCAATATTTATTTTTAATTTTCTATTATTGAAATATTATGAAAATTTTTGTGACATTTGTACGTGTATATTTTAGTGATCTTTTTACATATAAAAAAAACAAATATGTAACTATAAGTTTCAAGCTGTAAACTTTACCTAGAGCTACAGTATGGACAATGTGTCGTGGTCACTTTGAAGTAAAGCTGGCACGACTCATCAGCCGTACTATACATAGGTACATTCACATTTTATTTGGTATAATGGAACTGAGGATATCAGTCACGCGATTAAGCAGACTGGTTTGTCCTTCGGACTTTTTCTGAAATCGATCTGGATTCTGATGTTTATATCGTCTGTAGTAGCACTGGAAATTTTTGGTGAATAGCTCATCTAAATGAAAAAAAAAATATTTTATAAATATATAAGGTGTATATAAATAATTTTAATCTATATATATATATATATATATATATATATATATATATATATATATATATATATATA